>RCUC01039299.1:0-25841 GCA_003697995.1 Taxidea taxus jeffersonii | reverse complement strand
GTCTCTGCTCAGCAGGGGGCCTGCTTCCTCCTCTTTCTCTGCCTGCCTCTCTGCCTACTTGTGATCTCTGTCAAATAAATAAATAAAATTTTAAAAATATGAATAAATGTCACATTTATACATTAATTTATTAACGTATTAACACATTTATACATTTAATACACTTGTGAATAACAAACAACTCAACAACAAAACCAGCACATCTAGAAAAAAATTTAAGAAGTCATCACTATATGTCCATAATTATTCCCCTGCAGTATGTATTTTCACACATTATAATTGACCAGGTATATCAGATGGTCTTATTTTTAAGTTTGGAGAGTTTTCATAGCTCTTTCTTCTTACTTGGCTCTGTCATAAAGCTATTAAAGTGCATGCACATTATGTCTCCTTTTCAGCACTCTGTACCTAATAAAGATCTGTCTAAAATATACTGGCTTTACTCTTTTAACCTTTGTTATCCAAAGGCCATGACAGTTTTTTGGGAAAGTCAGACAACTTAAGATTATTCAAGAAAAAAATGTGGGTTTTTTTTTTTCATTTTAAATTATGTGGTTAATGTTAGGTCATTGCTTTCCCTGTATAGGTCTGGCTTTTGGTGTATTACAAAGTAACTGGGACATAAATGTGGTTTTTGTTGCACAATTACATGAAGAAAGTAGTAGGCTATTATAGAAAATCCTAATAATTGTCTTCAGAAGACATAGCTTTTAAATAACTATGAACTAGCACATAATGCTTTCCTTATGAAATCAAAATAAACAAGCACTTATATTTAATGCAACAAAGGGTTATGGAATATCCTTATGGAAAAAATAACAGGCTGCATTATAGTCTTAGTCTATGGCCCTGAAAATTTTAGTCACTACTGTTATTCTCTACAGGTGTCAGCATGTCATGCTTCAGTGTTCAGCAGTTGTCAGGGAAAAATGTTTGTTCCCTGGAGAAAATGAGATCAGTCCTACTTGTAAGTGAATTGATATTGATGCCTTTGTCCTATAAATGCACCTGCATTTTATTAATGCTCTTCTTTGGATCATTTTCTTTTACCTGGTTATTTCCCCCATGCTATTCTGTATGGAAAGGAAGCAGCCAAGAGGAAAGCTGTGCAAAGAGGTAAAATTAAACACTACTTGATTTAGAGCAGGTAGACATAGTTTGGATTACTCAGGTGTGTGTTTTAATTGAAATTTGAAATATTTTCCTGTAGTTTCTTCATAGTCATTACTAGTTTTCCTACTTAAAAGTCAAAACATATGAAGGACAACTGCCCTCTACTTTTCTGCATTCTCCATTTGGCCCTGGTTGATAGTGAACTGCTATGCTAGAAAATGAGGGGAGACCTGTATGAGTCCATTGAGTGTGCTCAAAACAGATTGTGTGGCTTTGTTTGCTGGGGTCTTTGTCTTCCTCATTTCATCCCAGGGAGATGGAAGCCTTGTGTCACTTAAGTTTTGAGGCTAGGTGTCAAAAGGAGCAGTCACTGTGATGAGAGTACAACTGTAATTAAGTGGCCTGAGGGTTATCTCAACACTGCTTTCTGTAACTGAGTCTAAATGACCTGCAGCATTATAGAATTGGCTGCTGTTCTCTCAGTTAGAAACCAGGCTGTAGAAAGTCAGCATATCTCAATTTCTTTATTTCTCTGTTTTTTTTTTCCCTTACCTATTTTAGCTCTTTAACTGTTCAGTAGCCCCTCCTATTAATCAGGTAACTAAATGGCTTGAAACATGATTTTCTTAAAGGTGATTTGAGAGTTTAGAACAAATAGGCAGATTTGCGAAACATACTTGAATTCTGTAGGTTTTCTTCATATTTTCTTTACCTGTCCCCCACTACCCTAGATTATTACAAACTGTCCCCTAGAGTATACCTGCCGGAAGAAATCAGTTTAAGTAGAAGCCCTTAAATGCTTTTTTAATAAAGCTCAAACTGAGAGGAAAACTTCCCCCTTGAATTAATGAGAATTCACCTGTTTTAAAAGTTTGATGACTTTTGGAACTTACATGCTTATATAATCTGACTCCATCTCTAAGGAGGAAAAAAAGACATTTTGCTTTCATTAAAGCAAAAATGACCAAAAATGTTGACCATACATTTGCAGTTAATGATAACTATATTTAATTCAACAGAAATGGGTTTTTCACTGAGTCTAAATGACCTGCAGCATTATAGAATTGGCTGCTGTTCTCTCAGTTAGAAACCAGGCTGTAGAAAGTCAGACCTCTCCTCTACAGCTGGTACAAAGATTGTGGTTAGGGTTTAAATAAAATGAAAAGAATAAGGTGGAAAATTAGAATATGTTGAAGGTTGAAGGATTTGATCCTGTGACTTTTACATAACTCAGGAAGGAAATAACCCAATTTTGCTCCACTTTTAGTGGAAAAGCAACTCAGAATCATAGAGGCTGAGAACTTTATATGGATTTTCAAACGATTTATATAAAGATCTTGGGGGAAATTCACAGAGACCTGGGTAATGTTGGAAAATCTTGTGTTTTGAAGGCAGGACAGAGCTGCCTGATACAACAATGCCATCTATTGGCTTCCAAAGAATGGCAATGACCACAGCTTGTTTGGAATGTCTGAAAAGGAGAGAATTTAGGAGTTTGGAACATGTAAATAGAAGCTCATTAAAGGAGCAGGTGCTGTTTCTCATGTGCTTTACTCTTGAATGTGGAACTATATATATATGATGCACATCCTATACATGTATAAATATAATGCATGTAGATGTGCTCACACACATTGTCAGTCACAGTCTATGCTAGATGATGAGATTTTCGTATATTTTTACAGTAATTGGTTTTTGTCTACATATGGACTAGTAGCTGTCTTACAAGATGATGAGTTTTTATCAGAACAGACACCAGTGTCCTTTTTCAGTATGTTACTTTTTTCTTAATTCTGCCTCACCTCCTTTTCCCCATAGTTAGTGTGATCCCTAAGGAGACTTAGAATAGGAAAAACGCACAGGTAAACCATTATTGCATCTGGTTTACCAAAAATGAGATAATTTTTAGGAAGAAAAATTGAGCTGTATTTCATCAGCCAGCAATAATGGCATATTTGACTTAGTTCATGTTGAAGTATTGTTCTTGGGGGATGCCTGAGTGGCTCAGTTGGTTAAGCATCCAGCTCTGGATTTTGGCTCAGGTCACAATCTCAGAGTCATGGGATCGAGCCCTGCATTGGGTTCCATGCTGGGTGTGGAGCCTGGTTAAGGCTCTCTCTCCTCTTCCTTTTCCCCTCCCCTCCTAAAAATAAAATAAAAAAATTATGTGTGGTTCATGGTCAATGGGAAGTTTACACTTTTCAGTTCTAATGTGAACTAGTGGTGAGAAGCACAATTTGCATATGTAAGTCTAGGAGAAGGCAAAAAGGTAAAATCATTTAACTTGTTTTCCAGATAGTGTTCAACACTGAGATCAATCCTAAACATGTTGTAAGTGACTTTGGTTCAACAAACCTTTGTATCAAGCTTCTGTGTTAAGAAACTATTTGAAGAGCATCTGCTCTTTGGAAAGAATCTGGATTAACCCCTCAATGCTGCCATGTTTCTGTACTGTACAGAATATTTTCAGTAGTCTTCATATGTTTCCATAACAAGATCAGTTAAGTAACCTTGGATGTCTGTAGATGTTGGTATATTAATTATGTGAAAGTAACGAAGACATGTTCCTAGGATGCTGGCTGGGCTAGTACAGAATAACACCTTCTAGAAGGGAACATTTATTATGTGTCAGATGTTACAGTAAATGTCTTATATTAGTTTTTATGTAATTTAACCCTCACTACAACCTTCTTATGTGGCTACAATTATTACTCCCATTTTGTAGGTAACAGGCTGAGGATCAGACAGGTGAAGTGATTTGACCAAAGTCTCTTAGCTAAACTTGCTACCTTCATGAACAATGGCAAGAAACTGCATGCTACAATTCTGCCTTATGCTTAAAGGACTTGGTCCCTGGCTTCGGGCTTGGCCTATGGTTCCTTGGCAGGAGGCACAATGCAGCCTAGCCCAACTCGGATGAATCATTCCCAACTATTCACCCAAACTTGCCTGCCAGGCCATCCTTGGAAACCCAATGGCAGAGAGTCTGATTAGAATATTCAAGTGTGATTTAGAGGAGCCAGGGAAGAGAATAATGACAGAAGTTCTCTAATGTTTGCTTGATGTCTTTTTCACCTGGACTAGTCTTTCGCTTTGTCCCACCCTCATAGTTTAGTGTGGATAACTTCAAGAAATATTTCTTGTACCGTGACTACACACAGCCAATAAAACCACTGGCCAGTAAAACCAGTTCTAAATTCATAGGTCTTCTGGGAAATCTTTAACTTCCCTACAAGTGTACATATTTTATATATATTTGTCTATATATACTTATTTTAAAATATAGGAATAAGTTCTCTTAAAATATATAATTCATTTCTGAAATTTACAGTGAATGCCTATCAGTTCACTATGGAATTTTGGTGTTATCAGGTGACTTCTAAGTTGTATCTTTGTTAATAGCTTTTTGGCTTTCTTTTACATTTCTAGCTTCTTTTTTGTTTTATTTAAGAGAAATACCCATTTATTTGAGAAATTTTAGAAAATACACATATAATAAAATGGAAGAAATAAATAAAATCACTATTAACCCCCCTGCCTACATATAACCACTTTCAAGACTTTTTTGTGTGTATATCCTTTAACATTTACATTGATTTTTAATTTCAGTTAAGTGAAAACTCCATTTCTTTTTTATGGTTTTTGCTTTAAGTGAGCAATTTCCTCTACCTTGGCTGAGAATTTCATATTCATTCCTCTTGAAGTCCTTATTTTTTCTGGATTATGCTATTATTATTTTTTTTTTTGTATTTTAAGAGTGGAAGAAGTATACTTAGTACTCTAAGAAAGTATGGAAGTCATATATTTCAATGGTATATGATGCTGTTTTCTATACAAAGGTTGTAAATGTTTTATTTCTTTGTTTTCACAGACTTGTTTATCTTTTCTTTTTCCCTAAATTTTAGGAATTTGCTAGTCTTGCCTTTCTTGCTAGGCTTCTCTTAATAGCTGTGGTCACGGTAAGGAAGGCAGCTGTCACCCTATCAGTTGCTTGATGATAGTCTGCGAATCCAGAGGCCCTCTCTTCATGGTTTTGCAGTAGTGTAGTTCAGTGGTTTTCCAGACTGGCTGAATAAGTGAATTACTAAAATGTTTAGCTCTACTGGGTGTTATACACAACTAATGAATAGTTGAACACTACACCAAAAATTAATGATGTACTGTGTGTTGTACTATATGTTCCTAACTGGACATAATTTTTAAAAATAAGTAAATAAAATGTTCAGCTCTTAAAGCAAATGTTCCAGTTTCACCTCAGCTATAGTCCACAGGATATTCCCTGTGCTTCATGGCTGAGAACACCTTGATTGAACCAATCCCAGTAACCCACATCATATCATAGTATCTGGCACATGGTAGGATCCATAAGTTCATGTGTTTTAAAATGAATAGAATGAAATCCTGCTTTTTACAAGGATGTGGATGGAATTAGAAAGTTTTATGCTAAGCAAAATAAGTCAGAGAAAGACAGTTTATTTGTTTATTTAATAAGTAAATGCCTCATGCATTTTTTTTCTACTTCAAAATGGGATTGATTGATTGACTGATAAACACAAACTTTAATTCCCTTATGTTTAAAGAGGTATCAATGCCCTTTGAATGTTTAATTCCCCTTGATAATCACTGTGATCCTTTTTAGAATTCACTGGAAAAATATTGAAGTTTATTTGAAACTAGAATGCCAGAGAATACCTATTAATATAGTGTTTAGTTCAGTACTATACAAAAAGCAGTCCTGTCATTGCTTTATATCCTTGTTCTCTGGTAAGGGATTTTTTTTTCTAAGTTGGAAAGAAAAAACAGAAAGAGTTTAATGAAACACCTTCAAATATGGCCATTATTCTTATAGTCCCAGAGCTCATGTAAGCCTTCTGCTTCAGGGGGAGTATTGGTGCAGCCAAGGTAGCTGTAATATTAGTCTGTGTATATTAATGTAAATATAATTTCCTTTTAGATACATCTATCCATAAAGAACCTGATCATTGTGTTTTGTTTTCTTTTGTTTTTTCAAATAATGGCCAGTCCTTGAGGGAAAATACCTATAATGTTAGGACAGTTGCCAATTGCCAAAAGCATTCTTTAGATGAAAACCCAGAGTCACTCACCCAATGAGGTTATTACTTATGCTTACACAGTGACATTTGAAATTATTTTTTAAATAATTTATTCAGGTGGTAGTATTCAATTCAAAATATTCCTATCTTGAAAATAAATACTTATTTGAAAAAAATAAGTGATTGGAAAAAGAAAATATGTAAGAAACATGTGCATATAATATACATAGTATAACATATATTGTATTATAATAGATAAAGATTTTCAAGGTGAAAGAGATTAATCCAACAACACTTTACATGAGCTGAAGGACTAAGATAGTTCAGTATTTAACTTCAAAAACATGCACTTCAGTCCTCTCACAATTGTTTGAGCCTATTGAGAGACTAAATAGAGAAGTGTCTATGGTAAGAAAGATTCAACTCTAGACTAATATTGGTTCTGACCAAAAAAATAATAATAAAGAAAGGAGGAAAAGGAAAGAGCAAATAGGGCACATCTTTCCATTTCAGGACTTCCATGTCAGGAAGAATCAGCACAATTTAATTTTGAAACAACTCATTTAAGCCATAAACTTTGTCAATAAGCTCATCTTTACGTGTAATTTCGATATGTTAATTTATTCATTCAGAGCGTCAATAAAATACTTTATAACTTCTGCATAAGACTGGGAAAGTATTGGAACACCCACACTTTGAATATTCTTTCCCTTTCACTAATTATCATAAATGGGTCATGGGATGCAGAAGAGGAATAGAAAATCACCCTGGTAATCTTGCACTGCCTGCCAAAGTTTGTGGTGGTTTCGCTTTTGCTTTTTTCACATTCACATTGATTGTTCTTTATAACGTTGTTCTAAACCCACAGGATTATTAGATGGACTCTTGGAATTAAAAGAAAGGTTTTCATTTTTATATTCTAGTAACTGTAGATATATTTGAATACTGTAAATATATGTGTAAGAAAATGTCTCTAGGTACCTGGGTGGCTCAGTTCGCTAAGCGTCTGCCTTCTGCTCAGGTCAAGATCTCCGGGTCCTGAGATTGAGGCCCACGTTGGGCTTCCTACTCTGTGGACAGCCTGCTTCTCCCTCTCCCTCTGCCTCTCTACCCCAGCTCATGCTCTGTCTCTCACTCTGTCTCATAAATAAAATTCTTCAAAAAAAAAAAAGAGAAAAAGAAAAGTTCTCTTTTCTAAAAACGTAGAGCAAATACTAAAACTTTTCCACTTAGGAATAAGAGAAAAAATACCTGTTATTAAGGCTATTTGTTCATACTCACAAAATGTCCAAGGAGTTGTTAGAGCTTTCAGTGCATTATGTATTTTCATCAAATATGAATATGAATTCATCCTTCTAGTAGTTTAGACCAGTCATCCCCATTTCTCCCCTACTTGTCTATATTTTATTGGGTATTTAGTTCCTGATTATTTTCATCTACATTGAAAATCACCTGATTTGAGTTAAGCATCCTATCACACAACACTCAAAGGCTGATTCCAACAATTACTGTACAGGTGATTCACGTATACGCATTTCAACTCATCTGTCACATTGGTGTTATACAAATTCAATGAGTTTTAAATAAGCCTTGCAGCAAATGTCAGCAAAATTACTCTCACCAAAAGACTAGATATGGAACAATCATTTTTTCCCACTATTTTCATTATTTTTTAAATTCCTACCGATTAGACACCATCTCTTACACACAGTTGCCTTTGGACTGATTACACGTGATGGACTTAACCGTATTCTTAAAATGTCTCAGACCTGAGATGAGCAATTCCTCTAGCAAACCTGCTACAGATGAATGGCCTGGTTTTAAATGATTTTGCTGACCTCTGGGCAGAGTTGCCATGGTCTTGCTTTGGGATATAACCATGTATGGATTTATAAGAGTTTATCAAATGCAAGTTGAAACTTCTGCATCCAATTTACTAGAAAGGACACCAATTTTCTGGTTAATTATAGTCTGTTGGAAAGGCTTGAAAGGTGTAATGCAACTTCACAATTGTCCGTCTAGTATTTAGTGAGGAACTAATCGTCAATGGAGAAGAGTTAAGTCTATAGTTCTTTAGTATTTTCCTTCTTTTTTTCCCCTCTATGCTCTCTTTTCCCATTCTTGTAACCTTCTGCTTTATTCCCTTTGAATCTAGCTACACATCCACATTCCCTGCCATCACTGCCTCTCTGCCTTTTTCTGTTCCCCTCCTTTTCTTGTCTTGGATCTTCCACTTACTTCATGTCCCCTACATTTTTGTTGTTGTTGTTTAAACGGGTATTCTCCATGGTTATCCTATTTATTTTTGGTATAAATTCATCACTTTTAAATTCTTATAGTGTATTATCACTTTAGCATTTCATTGCCAAGTTTCATATTAGAGCCTTGCCATTCAAAGTATGGTCCATGGGTCAGCAGCTTGGACATGACCTGCGGACTTACTAGAAACAGAAACAACAGGACCTACCCCAGACTTTGATTTAGAATCTGCATTTCAACAAGATCACTAGGTCATTGGAATATACCTGAAAATTTGAGATACTTTTTTTATTGTTATATAATTAATTTATTATTTTACTTAATCTATATTTATTATTTTATTTATATATATTATTTATTGAGATGCACTATACTAGAATACACTTACCATATGCTAAATTACCATTAAAAACAGGAGGTTTGGGGCGCCTGGGTGGCTCAGTGGATTAAGCCTCTGCCTTAGGCTCAGGTCATGATCTCAGGGTCCTGGGATTGAGCCCCACATGGGGCTCTCTGCTCAGCAGGGGGCCTGCTTCCCCCTTTCTCCCTGCCTGCCTCTCTGCCTACTTGTGATCTCTGTCAAATAAATGAATAAAATCTTTAAAAAACAGGTTTACAAAATAGTATTAGTTATTTGTAATTTTAAGGAAAAAACGGCTAATATAGTTTCTTTTTCCTTTTACAGTAGAAGCTTTGTAAGGACAGAGATACTCAGTACCTAGAATTTAATACTGTTCTTAAAACTTTAAAATGTTCTGTTATTAGATATTATGCTAGGAAGATTTTTAATCATTAATATTGAAAATACTAAGATTTGTCACGTGTACATAAACTAAGGTCACAGGTAAAAACTAAACTTCATTTACCCACTTCAAAATGTGCAGCCCATAAATTTCATTATGTTTATATTTGATAAAGCAACATGATTGATACTATTACTAGAGATAGTGATTGTGGAAAATTTACAGTCTGAGAAGCATTGTGCAGAACACTTTATGGAAGTTAACTTATTTGGTGTTTACATCAATCAATTAGATAACAAAGCTATAATCCCCATTTTCAGACGAAGAAACTGAAGCTGTCTTTCATAGGCTCATAAGTGGCAGAGTTCAGATTGAAACCCAAATCCATCTGATGCTAAAACTTCAGTTTGTAAACTTCATGTTATATTGTGGCCCTTAGTGGATAATGCAGAAATTGGTTCATCAGTTGAACTAGGAGTAAAAAAAAAATTTGTATCATAATAAAAATTCTTAGATATCTGTAAGGTTTTCATACGAAAAGGTTGGTATTCTTTCAACAATCACAGTGGAACCAATAATCTCCCTTTATTGATATATTTTTACATTAGTTAGAATCCCTTTATAGTTTTTAAAATGCTCATAACATATCACACATGTATTATTTTATTGGTGTATTTTATTTTATAAACTTTTAACTATTTGTCAAGGCATATTATCCTTCTCTACTTCAAAGAGTTCATTTTTTGGATATAAAAGAGCATCTATCTCACAGTTTTATTTTGAGGCTTATGTTGGGTAATTTATGTAAATAACTTAGCACATTGCCTTATAAAAATTAAGCACTCAATAAACAGTATCTGTTAATATTATAAGATTTTCGTGGCTTGAGAATACAAATTTTGTCATACACATCTTTGTATATATGAGTTCTGAGATATGATAGGTAATTTTGGGAATGTGCTCTGCTGAAAACATTAAAAAAAAACTATCAGTAGCTTAAGCAAAGAAAGGTATATTTCTCTCATATGAAAAGAAATCCAAAAAAAAAAAAAAAAGAAAAGAAATCCAGAAGCAGGCATTTAAGCACTGATGTGCCAGTAAGAAATCAAGTTTCTTCCATCTTCCTATACCACTGTTTTTTAGTTTGTGAGTTCTGTGAGTTCATCCTCATGTTCACATAATTGCTGCAATAAGCTAGATACTGTATTCACATTCCAGAAAGATATCAGGGGAAAGGGTAAAAGAAGAAAGGAAAAGGATAGGGATTCTGGTAGAGAGAGAATGCTAGAGGAGTCTGTCCATGCTAAAAATCTTTCCTGATATTCCTGTCAAAGAACATCTGCTTGTATCTTCTTGGCAAAAAATTGGATATGTCTATGTTTAGCTGTAGGAAAGTCTAGGAAGGTAAATATTTAACCTTTAGCCTCTATATAAAGAAAAACAATAGAAAAGAAGGGTCCTGAATGTCGTTGGGGTAATTGATCCAAAAATATCCACTCTAGTATTCATTAATCAGTCATTCAATGAACCAAAGAGAAAAGTCAACATGAAACCCTTTAAACAGAAAGCATAAAGTGTTTTTATACAAAATGAAATCTATACATATTTAAATATAATGATTCCCTTTATCCAGTATTTTGCCACTAAAGTGTTTGAAGTAAGGAACGAAACTTTACACAGATAATTTATTTTGGCAGTGTTGCCATGGTGACAGGAAAAAATTGTCCCTAGAACAGACCCTGGAAAAAACTGCTCTTAGCAAATACTCAGAGGTGTTTCTGCTGCTACAGATAATCACAGGAGTTGCCAGAAATTAAAATGTGCAAAAGATAAATACAAATTTTTCTCTTTCTGGTACCATGTTGGAGAGATCTTACTTCTTTTTTAACCTCCATAATTTTTCTGGCATGTTCTGTAGCTTCTTTCTTTGCATTGTCTTTCTGACAGCTCACTTACCACTTTTTCCATCTCAGCAACCACTCAAACTTGTATCAGTTGTGGATATGTGATCTCAGGAAATTCTTACCTGGCTTCTTTGTCTCTGACCAATCCCCCTTGAACCCATCATTTTATGACACACACACCCCCACCACCACAAGGCTCACTTAATCTTCTGTGGAATTTTGTAATCCCCAAAGTCACCAACAGACTGCACCCTGCGGAGGTGCAGGATGAGCTCACTGTTCTTCCCCTTGCCACACCCTGGTAGCCTCACATTCATGAAGACCCCCCCCATCCCTATAAAAAGTCCTTGTCATTCTACTTTTTTTTTAAACATTTATTTATTTATTGAGCCTGTGAGTAGGGAGTGGGGGTAAGGGAGAGGGCGAGAGAGAATCTCAAGCAGACTCCTCACTGAGAAGGGAGCTGGATGTGGGGCTTGATCTCATGACCCTGAGGTCATGACCTGACCTAAAATCAAGAGTCAGATGCTTAGTCAACTGAGCCACCCAGGCACCCTCATTGTCATTCTACTTTTAAAGGGATATCCTTGACCTGGAATGTGTTTGATTAATGTAAGATGACTTAAACTAACTGATTCCACATTGCATTTTTCTGTCCATTCTTTCCTCTTTGTCACTATTCTTTATTGATTCTTTGATTCATTCACTGATTCAGTAGCAGATATTTTTTGTGTGTGCCAGACCTTTTAGTATACATAGTATTTATAGAAATAACAGAGTATGTTCTCAAGGAGATTGCAACTATTGGGAAAAAAATGGTTTTATACTACTCTTAGGGTAGTCTCTAGTTTTTTGGAAGTTTTGAACTGTAGTTGATCCACCCCCTTACACTCCTCCCCCAGGCCATACACACACCACCTGTATCCCCCTCCATACACATTGATCTGGAAGGACACAATAGGGTCCTAATAAAAATTAGCTTTTCTAAAATATCATGGGGAAGTGGCTAAAAAAAGAGTGAGGAAAAGATGAATTATTTTCTTGACTTGTAAGAAGATAATACAACAAACTATCATGCAGTGTGATTCAATGAAGATTCATGAAAAAATACATATTTAATCTTCAGAAATTAAAAATAATAGACATTATTAATAATCATATCCTGTGTGTATATGTGATATATGGTATTGTTACACTGCTGGGTTAGCAGAATAGAAATTTGAGTGTAATGTAAGTAGAGATAAAAGATTGTTATTTCCACTTCCGTGTTCTTCCAATCTCTGTTCTTCAAAAATCTATCAAAAAATAAAAATAATGAAATTTTCTGTTTATACAAAATTTTATTCCATATTTTCTTATTTTTTGTAACATCTTTGATTTTTTTTGTTTTAAAGGCATATTTGTACTGTTCAATTTGCCTACATTATATTTTACTCACGGAAGATTATTAAGTTCCCATAAAAAAAGATATAACTCAATATTTCAGTGCTCTGTCAAACAGAGCACCTCCTTTTACAAACTTGGGTGAAGGCTGAATGCTCAGATGTACTCTTTTATGTGAACATCTGGTTAATCGAGGCAAATACTAAATGAATTTTTTTGTCTTAAGAATTAGTAGTTTTTCTCCCATAGTAACATAATCTTTTTCTGTGATCTGTAATATTTCCCAAGAAGTTAGACTCTTTGCAAATGTTTGAATCTTAAATTATTTTTTGTTCTGTGTTGGCTCAAAGATCTCACTCATTGGAATTACAAAACCCTTTCTCTTATTGCTGAAAGCATTTAATGTATGCAAACTTACATTTGGCTTGAGAGCATTTTTAAAAATAAACTTTTCAAGTTGGAATGTTCTTACTGAATTCAAGCTTTTATGATGCTGTTTGATTTGGCATATGTTCCTTGTGATATCTGCATTGAAAACACTTTGCATTTGAGAGACTTTCCTTGCCTTATTGGGACATTTCAACTCAATTTATAGTTATCAGTAGGAAAAGAAAGAAAATATTTTCATCCAAAAGAGGTTTCAGTAGCATTTAGCAGCAAGTACTTTAAAAAGAACAACAGCAGCAACCTTGAACTTTTGCCTACTTCTTTAAAACAAAGAAACATAATAAGATGATCTCTTTCTTTTTTAAGGGTCCACAGAAGGAAGGTTCTTTCTAGTCTGGTTGAAAAATATAGCAGTTTTCTTCAAGAAACTTTTTTTTTGTATGTCGCTGGCTCCGTTTTCACTCAGAACGGGACTGAATTTATTACATGGTGTTACCTTTAATGCTAGAGTATTGGCCATTTCCTGAATGAATGGATCTTTCACAGAGAATGTCTATTAGGATGATTTTGCCTTCACATAATTGTCAATTCTCAGAGTTTTATTTATTTATTTATTTTTAGAGATTTTTATTTATTTATTTGACAGAGAGAGATCACAAGCAGGCAGAGAGGAAGGCGGAGAGAGAGGGGGAAGCAGGCTCCCCACCGAGCAGAGAGCCCGATGTGGGGCTCGATCCCCCGACCCTGGGATCATGACCTGAGCCGAAGACAGAGGCTTTAACCCACTGAGCCACCCAGGCACCCCCAATTCTCGGAGTTTTAGACCATGAATATGGTTACTATTTACTTAAAAGAAGCCTAAGAGTTAGTGTTTCCATTGTTACAAAGGCACACATATGGTAAGTGAAGAGCTCCCTGATTCTTCACACATGGAACCCTCCTAGGAAATTAGCTTTTAATTCTGAAACTCCCTTTTTGCTCTGTGGTAGTCCTTACTCTCCAAAGACAACCACTGTTCAAACTTCTGACAGCATAGATTATTTTTTCTTATTTTTGTAACTTTTGTAAATGGGATCATATGTGATGTACTCCTTTGTGTCTGGCTTCTTTTGTTCAACATTATGCCTGTGATATTTGTGCACATTAATTCATGTAATTGAAGATTGTACTCATGACTATGTAGTATTACATTGTAGGAAGTATGCTATAATTTTTAATTTTTATTTTATAAAATTTTATAATTTTATATAAAATTTATAAAAAATATAAAAATTTTATAATTTTTATATATGCTCTCCTGTTTGAGTAGTTTTCAGTTTGTAGATGTTAATAATGTTGCTGTTAGCATTCACTATATTACCATTTAATATATGTTTTTATGTGAACATATGTATGGAACTGTATTTGGTAAGTATTAAGAGAGGAATTACTTAGTTATAAGGCATATATATGTTGAGCTCCAATTGAGACAACCGGTTTTCCGGCTCAACACCTCTTTTTCTTTGTTCTGAGGATGCTGTTTTGAGTTTTGTAAATATATTTCCCAAACATTAGGAAAAAATAGAACATGTAAGCTAAAAGCATGTGGGCATCAAATTGCATTTAATTAAAAATGAAGATGTGGCGCTGTGAGAGGAAAGAGTACATTCTTATTAGTTCACAAAAGAACATATCCCAAGATTCAAAGAATTGTACCATGAGTATATTAAAGAGTAAAAGGTGAAAGCCAGGTTTTTGAAAAGTGACCTAGTTTTTTTTCTCTCCCTTTAAAAGAATGTGATAGGTCACTGAGGGGAAAATAAATCCTTGTCATTTCAAAAAGCTTTCCTGTTCTTTCTTTGTAGAAAGTAAAATTCCATGTATAAAACATGAAGATTAAACTTGAAGGAGTTCACTGGAGATAACTCTAGCCACCAAAACACTTTTTTTTCTTTTTATAATTTTTCTAATGTAAAGTTATATCATTGATCTAAAATATTTGCAGCTATATTCATCTCCTATATTTCACTTTTTTAATAATATTGAACTATTTTAGGACAGCTGATCTTGTCATGAGAACCATCAAACCTGTTTTTAAAAATTGTATTTATTTATTTGAAAGGAAGAGCACGAGCAGGGAGAAGGAGCAGTTTTATTTGTTTATTTATTTGAGAGAGAGACAGAGAGAGAGAGAGAGAATATGAGCAGGGAGCCCGATGTGATGGGGGATTTGATTCTAGGAGCCCAGAATCATGACCTGAACTGAAGGCAGAGGCTTAATTGACTGAGCCACCCAGGTACCTCAAGAACCATCGAAAGTTTTCATACAATTTTTAATAGATTTTGATTGAATCAATTCCAGATTGGGTGTAGAGGAACAGAGTAGTACCTCCCTTGTGTATTCACCTCTTGGGGCACTGCAAGAGGTGTTTACTGTGTGTACACTTAAGTGGCCAGTTTATACTTAAATTGATTTAGCTAGCAACTTTTCAAAAACATCTTAGTTCACTGATACTCTTAGTTTATCTCTCACTATCAAAGTCTTCTTCAGTGAGAAAGTCAAATGATATGTTGAAACATTGGCTTGAAGAAAACTGCAGTTTACTTTGATGAGAAGGAAAAATAATTTCCAATATTAGACTGAAAAGAAATATAAAAGGAGTTTTGCTGGAAGATCTTTGCCTTTCATCCTTTTAAGATTTCATGAAACTATTATAGGAATATTCCATTTTGTCTAAGATATTCCTTTTAAGCAACTTTCTAAGCCTCAAGGCATTTATCATAAGCATTATATTCTTCAGCTGTACTGCCAGAAGTCTTTTGTTTCAAAAGCCTTTGGTAAAATTCTTTAAATTTGAATGTAGGCCTGAACAACAGCAAAAAAGTACTTAATATTGCTGCCTTTCTCTATGTAATGATCATCTCCTCTTATGCTCTTTTTTATACTGTTGAGCCATTTTCTTGAATCCTTTTCTAAAATAAGGTTAAGGAATAATGTGACATAAATCTTATATGTATGTTCTGATTTTTAAAGAGTCTTTATTTTTACTTTGGTTGGTCCAAATATAGAAATTATCTCCTCCCATTCCCCTCTCCTCAATTAGCTGCCAATGGTCTGGAACTTAACAATTTTACCTCATGTGATTCTATTTGTTTGTAATCCTATATTCAATATTGTACTGAAGTCTGTTAAACATTGATAAGCTGCTTTTTGTGCAGTAGGTCCTCAGAGAGCATTGCACTAAAATGCTGTAAAGACTGGATTAGGTTTAGGTATTGTAAGGTGGTTTCGAGACATTTTCCTAGTGTCTGTTCTTCCAAAGGTGTCAAATCAACTTGGCCTTAATTTAATACTGCTAAAATTGTAATGATGGGTTGACTTGGAGCTTCAAATACTTCAAAATGAGTTTTTCTGGGAGCGATTTAACGAATAGTTCTATTTTTTTTTAAGTACTATGGAATGCAGTGCACACATGGGATGTTACTGTGTAGTTGCTGTGAGGCACTGGGTTCTTTGCCAAAATCTTAAGTTTCTTTTATTGCTATTCTAGTTATACCTTCTTCTGTTATCTCTTGCCAGGATTCTAAAGGCCTCATCTGATACTGTTTTATTTAGTAAGGAGAATTGTATTGTGTTTAATTTCTTTGAGTTGTATGGAATTAAATCATCCTGCCTTCCAGAGATAACTACTATTAACATTTGGGAGTATATCCTACTTACATGTATTCTACACATAGAAATATATTTTGAAAATTAGAATGATGTTATATTTGCAGGTTGTTTTATAACTCACTTTTAAAATATCATATAATAGTTTTATACATAATGTATAAGTATGTACTTATAACAAATAAAGAGTCATAAATTTGACACATCTATAAGCACCACCTAGCTGATAGAATTGGACCAATATATTGAAGTCTTACGTGTTCCTATGGACTATTAATCTTTTCCCTCTTTTGCAAAGATAACTACTCTTCTGAATTTTGTATTTATCATTCTCTGCCTTTAAAAAGATTGTTTCACTATATACATATGTATCCACAAATAGTCTTTGTGTGTTTTTGATCTTTACATAAATGTTGTATTGCATATAATCTTTTCTGATTCATTTATAATTCATGATTTTCTCTGAGATTCCTCCACACTCAAAAATACAGCTGTGGTGCCATCATTTTGAATTCCATTTAGTATTTTGTGATATAAACATATGATACTTCATAATTATGGTCTTGTTGATGGGAGGTGGCTTGATCTCAGGTTTTATTCTAATGTATAGTACTATGAAAATTACTGTATGTGATCCTGGTACACATAAGCAAGAATTTCTTCAGAGTCATTGACTAAGAATGAGATTGATGGCTTGTGTGTATGTACAGACTTCAAGATGATGCAATATTCTTTTCCAGAATGGTCCACAAATGACTGTAAAATCATTAGTGTGTAAAAGCTCTCATACTTCCATACTTTTGCCAGCCTTTAGTATTATCTAAAGGTATAATAAAGTGCTGCCTTATTTAATTTACATTTCCCTGATTAATAGTGATGTTGAACATGTTTTTACATTTATCGCTTGTGTCTTGTTTTGTGTAAGGTAACTGCCTATCCCCCATATCATGCATAGTAATTTTTTGTCAGCTTCGTAATGATAAATATCTCCTCCTTGTTTGTAGATTCTACTTTCACCTTATTAATGATCCGTTTTTAAAACTAGATGCTCTTAATTTTAATGTGGCTGTATTTATTAATCTTTACTTACGGTTTGTGCTTGAGTCTTGTACAAAGAATTCTTCCCTACCATAAAATCATGCCCATATTCTCCAATATTTTCTTCAAAAGTTATTTAAATTTTTCCTTTTCACCTTTAAATCTATAGTCCACCAGGAAGTGTGTCTTTGAATGGTGTGACAGAATGATTTGATTTATTTTTTCCCTATAAGAATAGTCCTTTAAACTAGTGCCTTATGTTAAATATTTTTTTTTCCCTACCAAACTGCACTAGCAACGCTTGTCCTATATCAAATGTTTTAGGATACACAGAGCAGCTATAAAAGATAATCTCCTGAATTTCAGTGAACTAATACAGTGTGACTGGTTTGGGTCAGTGCTTTCCTCCACTTGTTAATTCAAATATCTGGGCTTTTTCCCTCTTGTTTCTCCACCATCCACAGGGGCACTGTAGTTATCTGTACCCAGATGGCAGATAGAGGACGAGAAGAGAAGACATGCTGATTTCTTAAACACCTTGGTCAGAAAACGATATCGTAACTCTTATATTATTGGCCTAAACTAGTCATATAGCCTTATGAAAAGGGTATTGGGGAACATTGTTCTCTGATGAGCAGAAGTTTCCCAGAGGCATCTCTGCTATATGGAAGAGTATGATTTTTGTAGCATTCAGCTATCTCACATGCACCAAGTTTCTCTGTATGCATTGATCTCTTTCTGTTTGGTAGGGCAGGTCTTTCTACCTTGTTGATCTTCCAGTGTGTCTTACCTATTATTTGTCCCTTTGTCAAGTATTGCAAAGAAAAATTGGCTATTTTAATTGGAAAGTATAATCTATAGATCAGTTTGGAGAGAATCAATATATTTACATAATGAGTCTACTTATCCAATAATGTATCTCTGTACTTACATGGGCTTAAAAGTCTTTTTTTTTTTTTGTCTTTTATAATCTTATTCAAAAGAATCTTATACTTTCTTGTATTTATTCCTAGGGATTTTATTTTTGTTAATATTATAAACTATCTTTCCTAAAATTTAGTTTTCTGTCTGTTGCCAGTATATAGACATATAACTGATTTTTAGATGTAAATTTTGTATTTTGATATCTTGGTTTGATTAGTTACTAATTGTAGTCATTTGTGTTCAGATTTTTTGGGGAGATGGTTATATGCAGAAAACATGTAATGCATACATGGACAGGATTTATTTTCTTTCTCATTTTTACATTTGTTTGTCTTAGTAAAAATGGTGATAATCTTGACTTATTCCTGAATTCAGAGGCAGTTATTTTGACATTTCATTCTCAAATATAATGGCTGCTATAGATTTTTGTTTAGAATACATTGTAGCTGTTGTAATACATTGCAAGATTCTGTTTGCCTTTATTTTGTCTAGAATTTCCTTTCTGTTCATAAGTAAAATTAACTGATGATTTTCTTTTCTTATACTGTCCTACTTAGTTTTGGTATCAAGATTATACTGGGTTAATTTGGGGATTGATATGTTTCCACACTTTTTGTTTCTTAAAAGAATATCTATAAGTTTTGGGGTGCCTGGGTGGCTCAGTTGGTTAAGCGGCTGCCTTCGGCTCTGGTCATGATTCCAGGGTCCTGGGATCGAGCCCTGCATCAGGCTCCCTGCTTAGCAGAGAGCCTGCTTCTCTCTCCTTCTGCCTACCACTTTGCTTACTTGGGCTCTCCTCTATCTCTCTGTCAAATAATAAATGAAATCTTTAAAAAAATAATATCTGTAAGTTTTGAATTCTCTCTTCTTTAGAAATTAAGTAGAACCCACCCATAAAATCATTTCAACCTGGTGTTTTCTTTACTGAGATACTTCACTGATTTTGTTTTTCTAGTGGTTAAGGAACTCTTCAGGGTGTTTTGTTTTGTTTTTTTCCTCTTCTTAGGTTGGTTCTCATAACTTCTTAGTTTGAATAAATTTGTTTAATGTATTTTAGCTTTCAAATTTATGGGCATTAAAAAAAAATAACCCTCAAAATCTCTTTTGTTTGCTTCTTCCTTTTATTTGTATCTTCTCTTTTGCCCTGATCAATTTTTCATGTGGCTCTAAAATTTTAAACTTTTCTGTAAATATTAGCTATTTTGATGTTTTCTTTTAATTTTTGTCCTTATTTTTTTGCTGTTTTCCTTCCATGTTATTAGGATTTATTTTGTTCTTTTTTGTACTGCTTATTATGAGTATTAGTGTATTCAGGCTAATTTCTACTGTAAATATTAACTGTAAAATTTCTTCAGTGTACAGGTACTTTGTTCATTTACTTCTGAGCATTTTTGGAATTCTATTATAATTTCTTCTTTTACCTATGAATTATTTAGAATGATTTTTAAATTTACAAATGTATTCTCTAGTTACCTTTTGTTATTTGTCTTACTTGATTGCATTGTATAGTATCAGGCTGTTGAAATTTGTTTTATTGCACAGTAACTTTCAACTTCTTGTAACTGTTTCAAATTGTTGGAACACAACTTACATGTTCATTAAATCAGGCCTGTAACTGGATTGATGGGATTGTCCATGTTTATGTGTTGAAATGTTTTACTAAGCTCGTGGATTTGAATATTTATCCTCTAAATCTTTCGGGCTCTTTTTTTTTCTTTATATTTGTAGGAGCTATTTTAAGAAAACTCATTTAAATTCTGGAATAGTATTATTCATTTGGAGGATTGATCCTTCTATTATTAAATAATGACCCTTTTATTTCTAATAATGCATTTTAGCTTAAAATGCCTTTTGTGTAATACATTATTTTGTAGTTTTCTTAGGTTTCTTTTGATTTGTATTTTCTTGGCATATCTTTCTCTATTTCTTCTTCATGCTTTCTGCTCATATCCAGGTATGTCTTTATCTCTTTAAACAGTGTATTGCTCTATTTAAAATATGTTTCTATTTAAAAATAGAAAGCCAGTCTAGAATGTTTAGTTCACTAATATTTTCATGTGTATTTGTCATAATTTTATATTTGAATTTACTTGTAGAATAATATTTTCTATTTACTTGCTTTGTCTTTCCTCTTTTTTCTTCATTACTGCCTTCTTTTGGGTTGAGTTTTATATTTTTAATGTAATTTTCCTCCTTCTGTTTTGGAATTTATACACTCTATTATTTTCATTGTTACCCTTAAAATTTTATTATAGATTATCCTACAAGCTAAAAAAAACCACCTTTTTAATTTATCCTCCCGAACAAAGTCAGATCCTTAATCATCAATCACTTTCCTCTCATTTTATCTGATCTCATTAACTACTGTTTAGTTCTAGTCTGTTTATGTTAATCTTTGCTTATAGATATTATACCTATAGTTTTGTATGATAAATTTAATGTAGATCACATTTACTTATATCTTTACCACATTCTTTATGTACCATTTTCAGAATGTTTAGATAAGAATTGAGATTTCATCCACTAACAAGAGGGGAATTATGGACATGCTTGATTTGAAGAAAGATGTGATCAAAATTATATTTTACAAGGGTTCTTGGTGGGTCAGATGGTTGGGGGTCTGCCTTTGGCTCGGGTAATGGTCTCCAGGTCCGGAATCTAGCCCTGCAGGGAGTCTGGTTCTCCTTCTGCCTCTCCCCTGCTCAAGCCTTCTCTCTCTTGGTATCTCTCTGTCTCAAATGAATAAATAAAATCTTTAAAAAATGATACTTTACAGAGATTAAGCTTGTGCAGTTAAAGAAAGAATGGGGGGAAAAGAAGAAGAAGAGAGACACAAAGGCAGTTTCAACAATCTAGCAATTTGAAAGAATGACCTGAACTAGTTGGGTGGTTAAGCAGACAATAATAATCACAAGTAAAAGTCACTCTGGAAAAATACATAGAATTTAACAACTACTTTGATATGAAGTGGTGAAGAAAACAAAATGCTGAGGTATTTGAACCCGGATTATTAAAAGGTTAGCAGAAATACTAGCAAGTAGGAAAAGCAGAGGAAAGAGCTGCTTTGAGGAGAACCATAAAGCAGTGCCTGTGGCATATACCAATGATATCCTCAGCACATGGTTTCAAATACAACAGAGCACTTGGGAGAGAAATGAAGACTGGAGAACTAGACATTATAGAGGTGGATGTATACAGGTAGTAAATGGAAATAGGTATGAGAGAGGGTGAATGTGTCAAATGAAAGTGCTTCGTGGAATACTGGCCACAGATAGACTCCAGAGAAAATGTTCATGTTCAGAATGCCCAAGAGTCAGCACTGGATGTAAGATTGAAGACAAGGAAAATTTATTCTTGTGGGTTGTCACATATGTTTGGTACTGAGATGGGTATTTCATATGCCTATTATCTCATGTAACTATAATGAGCTGGTGGCATGGTAGTTAGTGTAGGGGAATGTTTAAAAAACAACAGGGTATTCAATAGTGTCAAATCATGCAGAAGCAGTAAGAAGAAAATTAGAATTAAGGAAGAGGGATTGTGTCATTAGAATGTAATTGATGAGTTTTGCAGGGGATAAGTTCTGACTTAAAAGACATAGAAACAAAACTGTGAGGACTTGATATGAGAACAAATCTTGTGCAAGTAAGCATTGAAATGCAAACAATATTTAATAATTCAGTGGCAGAGGATTGCAGTAAGGTTGGGAGAAGAGGCTTTTGATTTAAAATAGAAAAGATAAGCTATGTGATGAGCATACTGTCTATACATAATAGGCACGCAACAAATATTCTTTGAATGCAAACTAAGTGGTCAGAGTTTGAAAAATAGGATCCAGAGGGAAGGACAGATAAGCAGTTGAAAGTTACTGAATTGCTAAGTTCTGTGATTTAAAATTTCCAACAATATCTATAAGAAACATAACTTTGTGAAATTGCATAGATAAAGCATCAATTTTGGAGATTTTGTGACTTTTTGTACGTGTTTTTAAATGTACAGCAAATATAGGAAAATAAAAAAAAGCCTTGATAAAACATTACTTAAGAAATGGCAACTTATCAATAACAATTTGCATTTACAATTTAAAAGGCCAAATAGAAATGAATTTTAATAAAATAGATTCCTATTTGAAAAAATGTGTATGTAAGTACACTCAAAAGGTATCCTTAATATACCACTTAATAGTTTATCTGAAATGTTAGTAGCCCCTTTTTATCTTTGACTTCTAAAACAGGTCCTCACCCATCATAATACCCAGCATTCGAAGCAGATCCATCATGACTGTTATTTGTTGTTCACTTAACTGTGCCTATTTTTGATAACTTAAAGTCCCCAAAGCAGTTTTGTTCCAGGTTGATTTTTCTATCTCAGGACTGCAGTAGTTATTGAAAGTGATTTCACTCAAAAGATAAAAATTTGTTGACACATGTAAATGGCTTACTTTCAACCAAGGAATTGACTTGGATTTCAACAACTGCAAGAAGGAGTATCATGCCAAAATTTGTTCTGTTTCTCAAATTTTAATCTGAAGTCTAAAATTTGTGCTGCACAAACCTCATTTTATTCAGTATAACATATTTGTATACATATATATTTTCTATGTAAGTACTGAATAACTAAAATGTTTTCTGTGTGCTTACATAAATATAGTAGCAATGAAACAGTGAAAATAATAACAATAGAGACATTTATTGATTGCTTACTAAGTGCTGAGTTCTGATCAAAGTGCTTTTTGGGTATCATTGTACTAAACACATAAGCTTGTGTGGAAGATAGTCTTAGTAATGTTTTACAGTAAGGGAGATAAACAAAGAGGCAGAGAGAGGTAAAAAAAACGTGCTCATGATTACAAAGCCAGGAAGTTTGGGAGCTGAAATTCTAAGTAAGCTATGCATGCTTACCCCAACAAATACCCTCTAGTGAACAGGATTGGTTATGATTTTATATTAATTGAAATTCACAAATGCATACGTTTTGAAAAGGGTTCCTGTCTCTAATCATTTAATTTCCCAAATTTAAAGCAGTGTACAAATTTCTCTTCCTGTCATGATATCAAAAGAAAATGACCATGTAAGGCAAGAGTATATATCACAATTTACAGTTAAGTTATAGAAACAAGTTACATTTGAGCGTATGCAGTTTGGAATAATATAATCAAGTACCAAAACTTAGTATGCCCAGATAGTAGCATTATTTGACAGGTTATGTTTTGTATGGAATCTCTAATTTTTTAAAAAATGGATTAATTTTGAAGTAAACTGTAAAATTTTCAAAATTTTTACATAAGTAGACCTTGGTTTACAATATAATGTCAGTACTGTTAGCTTTGATTATGCACATATATGAAATCCTAACATATATGAAATGATGTAATTAGTTCATAATAAATAATTTTAAAAATACATACATCAAGAGTCATTTTGAGCATTGTATTTATATAATAACAGCACATATGTTATCCTCATGGCTTGGGAGAACATATGTTAAATGTCCATACTACCCAAAGCAGTTTATAGATTTAATGCAATCCCTATCAAATAACCAACAGCATTTTTCACAGTTGTAGAACATATAATCCTAAAATGTAGATGGAACCATGAAAGGTAGTATCCCAAACAGTATGATAATGTGGAAAAATAGGCAGATAGCTCAATGGATAAGAATAAGTAGAGATCCCAGAAATAAACCCATGATTATATGGCCAATTAATCTATGACAAAAGAGGCAAGAATATGCAATGGGAAAAAGACAGTATCTTCACAAATGGTATTAGAAAAACTAGACAGCTACGTGCAAAAGAATGAAACTGGACCACTTACACCATAGGGAAGATAAACTAAAAGTGGATCAAGAGCCTAAATATGAGAATGAAACCATAAATATTCTAGAAGAGCACACAGGCAGTAATTTCTTTGACATCAGCCATAGCAGCATTTTTCTAGATATGTTTCCTGAGGCAAGGGAAACAGAAGAAAAAATAAACTATTGGGATTGCATCAAAATACAGAGGTTTTGCACAGCAAAGGAAACAATCAACAAAACAAAAAAGCTACTGAACGGAAGGAGATATTTGCAAATGATGTACCTGATAAGGGGTTAGTATTTAAAATATATGAAGAATTTATACAACTCAGTGTAAAAAACCCCAAATAACCCAATTAAAGAATGGGCAGAGGGCCTGAACAGACATTTTTCGAAAAAAGACACTGAGCTGGCCAACAAACACATGAAAAGATACTCAGCATCACTCATCGCCAGGGAAATGCAAATCAAAACCATGATGAACTATCACCTCCTACCTGTCAGAAAGGCTAAACTAAAAAACACAAGAAACAAGTGTTGAGGAGAATATGGAGAAGAATCAACACTTGTGCACTGTTGGTGGGAATCCACACTGGTGCAGCCACTGTGGATAACAGTATGGAGTTTTCGTAGAAAATTGGATATAGGGACACCTGGCTGGCTCATTTGGTTAAGCAGCTGCCTTCGGCTCAGGTCATGATCCCAGCGTCCTGGGATCGAGTCCCACATCAGGCTCCTTGCTCGGCAGGGAGCCTGCTTCTCCCTCTGCCTCTGCCTGCCACTCTGTCTGCCTGTGCTCGCTCTCTCTCTCTAATAAATAAATAAAAAATCTTAAAAAAAAAAGAAAATTTGATATAGAATTACAATAGGATCCAGTAATTCCACTACTGGGCATTTACCCAAAGAATATAAACACACTAATTCAAAAAGTCACATGCGCCCCTATGCTTATAGAAGCATTATATACCATAGCCAAGATATGGAAGCAACCTTAGTGTCTATCCATAGATAAATGGATAAAGAAGATGTGACATACACACACACACACACACACACACACACACATGCTCACACAATGGAATATTGTTTTACCATAAAGAAGAATGAAATCTTGCAACAATGTGGATAAACCTAGAGGATATAATTTTAAATGAAATACTTCAGTCAGAGAGAGACAAATACCACATGATTTCACTCATATGTGAAATTTAGGAAACAAAAAAATGAACAAAGGAAAAAAAACAAAAAAAGACTCTTAAATATAGAGAACAAAGTAGTGGTTAACAGAGGGGAAAGGAGTGGCGGATGGGTGAAAAATAGGTGAAGGGGATTAAGACTACACTTACTGGAATGAGGATGGCATAATGACTAGAATTATTGAATCACTTTATTGTAGACATGAACTAATGTAACACTGTATGTTAATATACTGGAATTTTAAAAAAAATTTAAAGTGTAGAGTAAATAAAAAAAGGATAAAACAGTTCATGTGTTAATTCAAACAAATGAGAAAATAATTTTTATAACACCCCAAATCTTAGTCCTGGGACCATTTTTTTAAGTCTTATATTTAATCATAAACATA
>RCUC01039298.1:0-10108 GCA_003697995.1 Taxidea taxus jeffersonii | reverse complement strand
AAAAAAAAAAAACTTTAAAGGATTTCATACCCAGGTCGATGGTATTCAGAATCACATCTCACCTCCAAGGGACCTAGTGGCTTAAAAATTCACTATGACTCCCTGAAGATTTAAAAGCAAAATGAGAACTTCCCTCAAAGACTAAACTATTCCAGATTCAGATGTTTCACTATACACTCTGTTAACTTCCCTTTATTTTTTTAAAATATTTTATTTATTCATCTGAGAGGGAGAGAGAGAGCAGGAGCTAGGGGAGAAGCAGAGGCAGAGGGAGAAGCAGACTCCCCACTGAGCAGGGAGCCTGACATGGGACTCGATCTCAGGACTCTTAGATCATGACTTCAGCCAAAGGCAGACACTTAACCATCTGAGTCTCCCAGGTGCCCCTGTTAACTTCTCTTTAAGACTCATTGCTACTGCTTGTTGCACTGCAATTTGGAAATCCTTGTAATGTTTGCAAATCCTAATGAGGTAAGTATTCTGTACCCAGCAAATGTATCAGAGGAGGTTGACTAAATTGGTACCAAGACTGGTGTTGTGGAGCATGCCATTGGCTTCTGGCCCTACTACACTGCAGGAAGGTGTTAGTGAATAAACTACATATACCCCCCAAATATTTCAGCTGCTGTTTATATTACATTAAATAACAGAGAATCATTTTACATTGTCATCTGTGGATCATCTATTAAAAAAAAAGTGTGGGAAGCAAAAGAGAGTGTGGGAAGAGATCCAAAACATAAACATAGAGACTTTCAGATCTACATAAAGTTGATAAACGTTCTCAGGTTGTCTAGTTCAAAATACAAATTTAATTGTTTGTATATTTTTATTTTGTGCTATTATATCACATTGAAGCCTCATAAGATCCACGTCATTCCTGTAGATTTGCTGAGAGTTTAAAGTTCCTTTTATGCTCTTCTTGACCTTCCCATCCTGTCTCTGACCACAGATAATGGTTAAGGGAAGGACTTTAGAATCAGACAGAATTGGGTCAGAACTGTAGTCTTGCTACCCATTATCTGCATTCTCAAGTCTCCCAGAACCTGTTTACTCATCTGCAAAATAGCAATGGTAAAATTGACTTCACAAGATATTTAGGAGGATTAAATGGACTAGGATGCTAACATGGCACATTACCTGGCACAAAGCACATACTTAATAAATTGTGTGCAGTTGTTACTGATTTGTTACTGTAGTTGCTTTAAATTCACCCTTTACCCTTCCTCCTGTGTAGAAACTTTAGCTTGTCTCTGGGTCTTTGAAACTATCGGGTTCTCTTCTATTTGGACTTTGGAGTTTGTTCTTTTTTTTTCTAAATCACATAACCTCTAGCCACAGCCTCCAACATGGCAGCAGATGACTGGAAAGCCTTTGCCTATGGGTTGAGAGTCATTCTTTGGCCTATCTCAGTAGCTTCCTGACTATACTCACCCATCACCCTATCTCTGTCTATCCCAAGCTGTTGATCTAGAGTTGATCAGAGTATCTATTTCTCAACTCATTTCTCAGTGAGGCAACACTACAGACACCATGCACTCCTTGGGCCTCCATAATTTACATGTTATCTCTCTTAATGACATCTTCATGAGGGAGTCCACAATTCCATACTTCTTTTCTCTTCTAGAAAAAAATATATGCTAAAGGCTTCATGTATACTTCTGGTCTTTGGGGAAAACCAAACAATTCATGAACTCTTTTTTTTTTTTTAAGCTTTTTTTTATTTAAACATATAATGTAACCCCACCACCCTCTCCCAACCCCATGAACTATTTTTAAGGGGTAATTATTTCTTTGCTGTTTCTTGGCTATTCATCTTGAGATAGTCAGTTTATATGCCGCTTAGTTTATGCCTCTTAGTTTATATACCACCTTTAAATTTCTCTGGGTTCATTATTTAATAATCACAAAACCTCTACCTTGAACATCAAGATGGGTCCAATACAATCTCAATTTGGAATGCTCAAGAGATAAAAAGTTCCATCGAATTAATATCCTGATCAACAGAAAACTTTTTGTTTAAATGTTGCTGATACAAATTTTTCTAGTGTACATCATTTATCTTTTCAACCTTAGAAAGCTATCACTAGGGTCCCTAGACTTCATTTCAGGGTCTTGCATGACTCGGGGGTCATTTGAGTGTCCCAAAATGTGGAAGTATAGTAAATTGTCCTGCATCTGTACCATCTACCATCTCATAAAACCCTGTAGGCAGTAGTCCTTTCAGACCATCTCTAACAATACCTTGACTTTTGCATAAGATGCATCTCTCTCTTTAAATTCAGGCACATTGAAACTTCTGGTTCAGAAGGTAAATTTCTTTTTTAAAAAAGATAATTGATGAAACTCTTGAAACTGAATAAAGGTCTGCTTCTGTTCTACAGAGTAATCCCATTGCTTTAGGAGTTAGTATAGTTTTGTCTTGTTAGATGTTAAAAATTTGTTGGTTCTGGCAATCTCTTGGTTCCTGGAATTCAGTTTTTCTGCCTGTCCGTTTATTTATTTAATTCCTCATCACTTGCCACACTCTCTACCATAGTTTAGTTGATCTAATTCAAATGTTCAGCCCATAACTAGGAAGGAAAAATACATCTTGTGAAGAATAGACATGAAATAGAAAGTTGATGGTGGTGTGATAGGGGAAAAGGAGTAGTGCCAAAACGCATGGCAATTCATTATGTGTTGAAGGGCACAGGGAACCAGGAAAGGAAGATAGTGAGCCAACATCTGTCACCATCCAACAGAATCTGCTTCCAACACTCACCCCTTTGTTCGTGTTCCATGAAAGTACAGAGGCCAGAAGAATTCATATCATGCCCTCAGTTAATCTCTGGACACCTGGGTTCTAGCTCTCTGATCTCATCTCAGCATTGTATGGTACTAGAAGAAGGTACATTCCACTTGACCCAGTTCTCTTTTACAGTCTGGATCAGGGACACAGTAAAGTTCAGCAAGGACTGAAATTTGTTGGCCTTTCGTGGGACTCAAAATACAAACTGAATCCACTACTATGGAGGTAGCTTGCAACACAAATCTAATCCCAACCTCCCGATCACACACTGGAGCTAATAATCAAATGCATATATTGCTGATAGAATCCAAGGTTATTCATGTTGTTTTACAGGGGCTACTCATCAAAAGGTATTTTCTAATCTATTCTGTGTAGGGAGGTGGTGGAGAAAAGTCTTAAGTGTTCTACATAGTTTCATTCTGTACTATTCTATGGCTATATTCTACGTAGAACAATTTCTGTTTTACCTGCCCTGTTGCAGGTTAAGGGTCTTGCAGAGCATGTTCATGGCATAAGAACAAACCCACATCTTTGCACACCTGAAACTAATACAACAGTGTATGCCAATTATACAAAAAAAAAAAAAAGACAAACCTGCCTTATTCATAACCAATGGTAGCTGACAACCTTTGGACTCCCTTCACAGCTTGAAAACTCTTCTGTCCCTTGAAAGCATCATGTCCCATGCTATAAATATTAAATGTGTTTTTATTTCTAAAAGGGTGTGTTTTAAGCAAGTTGCTACTTAAAGAAAAGCTCCCAGAAGTTTTAATAACAAGTTAACTAAAATTCAGAACAGAGAAAGCAGCTGTCTCTCTTCTCTGTGGTAGCCATGAGCCATATCCATTTTCATTAACCTAAGTCTGTTACTTTTCCTCATACTGTCATGGAGCAAAAGTAGTTGATAGAAACCAAGAGACCTGTTTGGTCTGTGTCAATACTGAGAGTATGACCTCTCACTAGTCCTGCTAGTGACTGCCTCATTTGTAAAGAGTATTCTGAGAGTGAAGTCCCTATATAAATGAAAAGTGTGATTATCATAATCCCTTAAAGACCTTTAGTACAATTTCATCCATTCGACAGAGCTCGTGTATGGAATCCATGGTGAATGGTATTTCAAATTTATTTAATCCATCATGCACTGAAATCTTTGGGGGCATCAAAAAAATGAATGAATGACAGATTTGGTAATATGCTAGTGATTTTCATCATCTCTTACATTATGGCTCTAAAATATTAATCAACAAATGATTGTCTTGAAACCTTTAGCCAACAACATTAGAGTCTCCAAGATATTGCCTAGGAATGCTAAAGAGCTGCTACATAATCTCATACATTATATGAGATAACGACATATAGGGAAGAAAAAAACTGAATCCTATTAAACCCGGGAGAAGAAGCTCATAGGATATCATTATCTGAATTCTGGCTTTTTTCCTGAGATTTATTCTCTCAGGTGGCAAGATTCTAGCAGGAGGTCTACTATGACCCAAGGAGATAAGGCTTGTGGCTACATGGACGGGACAGCATTTGGACTCAGCTGCTCTTCCTGGAGGTGCCCCCATTAAGTCTCTGTGGGGCGTCCAACATTCACTGTCTCCAAGACCAGAAGAGATAGGGGGATTTGTCTTCTCCAGGCAAGGTCCCTCTACTGACAACTGGAAAAAGGAGACACATTGCCACTTGCCTATCTTTCAGGAAAACGACCGCTGTGATAGCATGAATGTCCCGAGAGCTTTGCCTTGATGGAAGTGTGTTTTTAATGATATGATTTCGGTATACAGCCCTCAGTGGATAGCTTGGCATATGTCTTGTTATATTTAAGCAGCACTGACTGATAAAGTGGATGTTAATTGGCAGTTAGTGACTAGGCTGTGGGTCTTTGTTACCCAGGCTCTCAGCTAACTGATCATTAACTAGGAGGAAATGTTTGACCCAGAAGGTCATTACTGTTATTAAGTGGGAAAAGCATTAAAATGCTCCAAATTGCTTTTTTATGAATCAGATGAGGATTTGAAAAAAGAAAAAAGACAAATAATAGAAGAAAGAAAAAAGAAACAAGCTTGTGTTACAGTAGAATCAGTACTCATAGCCCTGTTTTTCTCTCCCCGAAAGATCAAATGGTGATGTTTTTGGGGTAGAGGCTGTATTTCCAAATTCTCATTGCTTTATTATCCAGAACCTCACTATTTTGACATTTACTAAAAACTAGAAATTTCAAAGCATTCATTCTTCAACTCCATCCAGAGAATATAATTCCTAAAATTTCAAAGCCAATCATTCTGTCTAGATGCCATGAAGTTTAAGAGGCCTTGAGTAATTTGTTTAAAATGGAAATGTGAAAAAATAAATATTAAATAAAAAATGAAAATGTGAGTGAAAGTAATGTTATCCATACATCTTATTATGTAAAATTATAATATCATATATGTCTTTAGAAGTTCCTTTATTGTAACCTAGTTGCGTTTTATTGAATTTTGCTGATTAAGCCTTGGGACTCACTGTGTAAAGGAAGTATGAATCCTGTGTGTCTTCGGGATTCGTTCTCTGACCCTTATGATTTTGCCTCTTCAGGCCTCTCCTCATCGCCCTTATAGTGCAAACAACTAAGTAAATAAAAATGGTCTGATGGGGTGCTGTGAGTCTCAACAATTAAAACTTCACATGAAAATTGTCTCCTGGGAGAAAATATTACTCTCCCTTTTAATAAAAGGGTACAATTAAACCCTCCCTCAAACCTCTCTTCTTCAGTTGTATTAATGTCTTATGTAAAAGATGGAAATGGATTCTTATTTTGTTGAAAAACTGAAGCAAGAGCCAAAAGCATTTCTATCCGTAAATTGGTTTATAAATATTAAATATTCCAACCTTGGGGCTAACTAATTAAAATAAGAAACTGGAAGGTATGGTGTGCTCTGTGCTTATGACCCTATTGTTTCAGTCCTGGTAGTTTAGTTTGATGCCCTTCGCGTTATTATCTTGTCTTGTCTTCCTTTGGTTGCATGATGCAGTAAGGTTTGGAAATGCCAGCCTTTTACCTATGGGGATTCATGGGTTTACCTTTTTCCTCTGAAGACTACAGAAAGTAACTGAGATGCTTGGTGATCTCTTTAAATTAGACTTAAAATGTACTGGGTTTATTTGGTACATCTTTTTCTTTCTCTTCCAAAGATGAGGACTGAACTTTAGAAGGATCTTTTCCTTACTTTAAAAGGGAAAATGCATCCCTGAACCAAATAGGACTGAAGGCGATGTGCCGCACATGTTTGAAGGCAAGAGCATCTGATCTCCAAAGAATCAGAAAATCTCTTCTCTAGTTGTATTTGTAGGGGCTTTTGGTTGTGTTGCTTTAAAAAAAAAAAAAAAAAAAAAACCAAAAACAAAAAAAAAACAGGTAAAGCTCAAATGAGCACAGCATGGCCCAGATGGTGTTTAAACCTGCTCAAGTTTCTTTTATGTAACTTTCCCTTCCTAAAAAGTGTGTTCCAGCTGGGAATCTATTGGGCCATTAAAACTTCGTCCCTTTTATGTTTTTATTCTCTCACACGTGCGCACACACGCCCGCACACACACGCATGCGCGCACACACGGGCATAAGCATGACCGTTCCCAGTGTGTGGCGTTAAATCACCGCCAGCAGGGTGGAAAGTAACTCCACAAGGCTTTATCAACCATCTCTCAAGCTAAGCATTTTATTCAGTGGGAAGACAGAGAAACTCTGCGGGCTAAATTTCTGAACAGAGAGTAAAATTCTACCCACAGATAAAAATTCTTTGTAAGGCTTTTTTGCCTTCTCATAGATGCCTTTCTTAAGAGGTGCAGACAGGCATTGCATTCATCTCTGGCGTGTCTCTAGGAATGTCCTCATTTAGCTGAGGGTCCCCAGCAGTGAAAATTAGCTTGGCCTCCCAGTTCCTTTGCACGCTTGCAATGTGCCTTCCTCCTGGGATTAAGCAAAGAACATGTGCTGCTATTTGTGTAAAAACATTGTCTAGCTGGTGCAGGATTAAGGTGTATTTGATTGGGTGTGACAAAGGTAGGTTTCCCTGGAGCCATCAGCATCTCCTCTGTCTTTATTTCTTCATGTCTGTCTATCTGTCTCTCTGTATGATTTTTTTTCATTCCACAACCCGACTTCTCCATATTTACTCAATGTTCCAGGCATCCAAATTAGTTCTCATTCCCATTCCCTCCTTCTTACTTTTGTGCTTCTCTGTGTTAACTTGTGCCATTCACCTGAACTATCTATCCCCGCCTCTGCCTATTAATATTCTTTATCTTTTCACCAATTTTTTCCGTTACTATTACTTAAGGACATTTCTCCCCAGCACTCACCTACCTAATGATAAGCTCTCGAGGACTGGGGCCACCTCAGATGCCTTTTTGTTTCCCCCAAAGCAGAAAAGACTCCAATAAGTGAATGGTGAGGCACCTACTGGATGCAGCTGGGATTGTCCTTGAAGAGCACTTAACAGAATTTGTCTCAATGCAAAGGAATCCATTCGTAGACAAATTAAATGTAATACCTTGGCGTCCTTAGCATCATCTGCTAAACTATCTGTTTAAATCTAGGAAAATTATTTAAACACTTGGATGCTGATTGTTAAATAGCTAGTGCCTCAAGACCCCAAGGGTTCTGTCCTTTCCCCTGCATCCCGCCCATCAGGATTCCTCTCTCTCTGTACCATAAGGCCTGGGACAGCCAAAGCTTCTAGGACCCAGCTCCAGTGCTATGGCCACTGTCTATTCTGATTAATCTGCTCTCCTGCTGCACTGATTGTTGAATATTGACTGTTATATTTTATAGGACCCCTGCTGATATCATTGTTATAGCCAGCATGACCCCCACAGAAGGCAGTGAAAGCCAGGCCCTGTTTATGGAGTATGTCTGCCTTTCACTTGAACAGAGAAGAAACTAAAGGTTTGAAGAGGTGTTGGGGATCCTAGAGTATTTTCCCAGTTTGACTGTAAAAGTTAATGAAATTAGGGCCCAAATTTAAAATACAAATATAGCTATAGATATATCCTGTGATATAAATAGATATATTTTTATAGCGGAGTCACTAGGGTATTAGATTCCATTTGAACCTCTCTGTGCTGAGCAATTGGAAGCATATTAAAACAATTTTAAATATAAGCACTTATTGTCTTTGCCTATGAGATATAACTTACCTAGGAAATTAAGAATCCAGTCTGATGTGTTCCTGGGTGTATAGCCTATAAAGGTGTTTAAAACCTAAAGTATACTTATTCTGCATTTAAAGATGTTTAGAGACTGCCTTGTGTGTTAATGTGTGCTCTGCGAGTAACACCATTTAAACACTCTGCCCCTGCATGCATTAATGTGTGCATCGAAGGGAGGAAGAGCAAGGGATGATAAACTGTTAACTGCATGGTGTTCAAGTCAGATTTATCTAAGAAAGAACAGGCTAGTGCATTCATGTGCATATTCAAAGATAGATGTTTATCTTAATGGACTCAGAGGTACTTACAAACAGCATAATTGCTGAAGTCATTTTAGGGCATTTATTCGGAGTGATTACATTTACTCTTATATTCTTTTATTTTAAAGAATTCTACTTAAAGGTTTAAGTGAGACAGGGCTAATGTGACCAAAGAACCATAGGTTGGTTCTTCCTGGTCTCTGCTCAGCCAGGCCTCCTTGGCATGATGAGAAGCAAAACCTCGGCTCTCTTTTTTGGCACTTACTGGACTTTTTGCAAATGGTGGTCTATCAAAATGTTAAATTGGCCCAGTATCTAGATTACTGCATGATATTTGACTTAATTTAAACCTATAGCCCTGCACGTAAGGAATTGACCCTCTGGTGTGTGGTTGTAAAATTGAAGGGAAGTTGTCACTAGGCTTATCTGGACCAATGAGACCTAGTGTATCTTGAAAGCAAATATGTTCTTGCAGAGCAGCTCCCATTCTTGACAAATAGCTTCTAAAAGCATTCCTGCTCCTGACACCAGCTAAAGGCAGAATTCCTCATCACCTGACAAGAATGGGAAGTGCTTCTCTCTTCCACTCATATCATTTCCACCCTTTAAACAGGACTCCTGACCTGTCCCATTCTGTTCACTCCATAGACATTCCCTGAGTACCTGCTATTCATTTAAGCACACATGGTGCATCCAGGCTCTGGTCCAGCACTGTAGTCCTGTGGATAATATCAAACTAATATTAAATAACATTAGAATATCAACAATGTATCTCAGAATAGTAACATGTCTGAGTTGCTGATATCCGTTTCAATCCACCGGACAAGAGCATGAGGTCGATGTCACCATCTCACGTTTACAGAGGAGAGAACCGGAGTGTAGAGTGCTTATGACCACCGTGGGCTCCCTCCAGGGGGTAGAGCTTATGGTTTCTGACCCCACACACAACAATTTCCCCATGATAGTATGCTTGGCTCTGTCTGCTGCATAAGTAGCAATCAGGTAGAAGGGAAAACCTAAATCAGATGTGTATTTGAAGAAAGTACTAAGTTAGCCTGCTAAGAATATTTTATTTTTCAGCCATGGGATCAAGAAGAAGCTGCATGAAAATGTGTTGGCATTGTGTCCTAAAGAAGGATATGTAGAATCTTACCAAGTATAAATGGAATGAAATGCAGGTAGAGCTAAGGAGGGGTATAAGGCAGGATGTTGTCAGAACTTCACAGGCTTGTTCAAAGCATGGCAAACATTTATTTAATAGTTGCAACGCGGAGCTGCTCACAGGGGGGAATGGTAGTGAAAGCGCTACAAAGTTACAATGGAGCCCAGAAGTAGAAGATCTTGAAAATTTTAAAAAAATATTTTTTTTTCAGTCTAGAATTTATTTGATAGGCAATGGGATAAATTTGGACCAAGAGAATGTCCCATTGAAAGCTCCGCTTTTATTCTGACAATGCTTTCTTGTTCATTGAAGATAGGTAAGTTGAGGCAGGGAATTTGATTAAAGATTCTCAAGATTCATCTGCATAAGCAACCAACCAGAGCAGTAGAAATAAAAAAACAGAATGGCATTTTAGAGATGGCCTTCATGGGACTTGGTGCCTGGAGGCGGGATGCTGAGCAGCGAGGATTCAGAGGTGACCCTGAGGGTTTGGGCTTGTTCCTGAGGGTAATGGTGCCATAGACAGAGGTGCCATTGTGTCTGGGATAGGTGAGTTGTACATACTTATAGGATACTCAAGTCAAAATATATTCTGTCAAAATATATATACATGTATATATATATATATATATACGTATATATATATATATATATACACACACACATACATACATACATATATGTGTTTGTGTGTGTGTGTGTGTGTGTGTGTGT
>RCUC01039297.1:0-12121 GCA_003697995.1 Taxidea taxus jeffersonii | reverse complement strand
TCATTCATTCATTCATTCATTCATTCATATTTTTAAGGGGGGAACGGAGGAGGGGCAGAGGTCAGCATGGAGCCCAACTCAGGGTTTGATCTCAGAGCCACCTGGGGAACCCCAACACATAGCAACAAAACAACAACAAAGGACAGAATTTAGGAGAATTATAGCTCTGAAGGTTCCTACTTTGGGTAAGGGAGATGTTTGATAATTAGATTGAATACAAAATGAAAGCAAAGGAGATTTTTCAGAGATCCAGACAAATGAAAACAGTCCCACTAATCTCAGGGTAGGGATGTCCTATAAGTTCATGACAAACTGTAGTCCTAGATTAGGACAGGATTCTCAGATCATCATGTACCCCTGGATAAACTGTGAGCTTATGGCATTGAAGATTTTTGAGCTCTACCACACAAATTCAGTAGGATAGGGGTGAATCCCAGAGATCTAATTTTTAAAATTTTTTTTAAAAAAGATTTTATCTATTTATTTGACAGAGAGAGAGGGCACAAGTAGGCAGAGCAGCAGGCAGAGGGAGAGGGAGAAGCAGGCTCCCCAATGAGCAGAGAGCCTGATGTGGGACTCCATCCCAGGATCTTGGGATGATGACCCAAGCCGAAGGCAGCCGTTTAACCAACTAAGCCGCCCTGGTACCCCAGAGATCTGATTTTAAACTGTCTCCTAAGGAGATTTAGGTATACATGGTCTGACCACCACACTTTGAGAAATCACTATAGTGGAGGAGAATGATGACAGTTAAGTAGTCAGTTTCAAGTGCTGAAAAGAAAATGAGAATCCAATGGACAGAATTCAGGTTTGGATATAAACTTGACCACTGGTCTAGCCAATATTATCTATCCTAATGTTAGTCAGCTATAGCATAAAAAATGCACCCATTATTGTACACTTTCTATGCATTACATCATTTAAATTCACATCAAGTGTAGGAGGCAGAGGCAGTGTAACTTTCTTAGCATTATCTCAGTAAGTGGAACTGACAGAGGTTCTGCCTGCCTATGAACACTGAGTTTCACCACGGTGCTATATGCTACCTCCTTGAGGAAGAAGGTCTAGGGTAGCAGAAATGAAAGTGACTCAAGTCTAAAAATTGGGGACTGAGGAGCTCCACAGAAATCTTAACTGGGATTAGTTTTAGACCTACAGGTGAGTGGAAGTATGGATGGTGGTAAGGACCGATCTTACACGTAAAAAAATAAAAATAAAAATAAAAATAAAATAAGTAATCACAAAAATAGAGGGGGTGTTGGATAAGATACTAAAACACCAGTAACAGAAACTAAAATAAACAAGTAGGGCTACATCAAACTAAAGAGCTTTTGCACAGCAAAGAAAACAATAAATTAAAAAGGCAATGTAAAGAATAAGAGAAAATATTTATAAAATATATATCTATAATATATGTTATATTATAAATATATAAATATATTATAAATTATAGATATATAAATATAATATATATTATACATATGGATTTATAAAATATATTATAAAACATATATAAAATATATATAAGGTGTTAATACCCCAAATACAGAAAGAACCTATATAACTCAATAGCAATAAAAAGCAAATAATCCAATTAAAAATGGGTAAAACACCTGATTAGACATATTTCTAAACACAACATACAAATGGCCAGTAGACATATGAAAAGATGTTCAACATCACAAATCATCATAGAAATGCAAATCAAAACCAGAATGAATCAATACCTTTATAATTGGTACTATCAAAAAGACAACAGGTAACAATATCAGCAAGGATGTAAGGAAAAGGGAACTCATAAACTTTTGGTGGGAATGTAAAATAGTATAGCCATTATGAAAACCAGTGTAGAGGTTCCTCAAAAATTTAGAAGTTGAACTACCATGTGATCCAGCAAGCCTACTCCTGGATATATAGGAGAAACTGAACTGGAAAAACTGGAGAAACTGAAATCAGTTTCTTGAAGAGATATCTGCACATGCGTGTTCATGCAACATCATTCACAATAGCCAAGATATGGAAACGACCTAAATGCCCTTTGACAGATGAACAGACAAAGAAAATATGATATCTATGACATATAGACATGATTATGATATATACATATGACATATCATATATATTATATAGCACATACAATGAAATGTTAGCCATAAAAAGAAGGAAATTTTACCATGTGCAACAACATGGATGAATTATGGGCATTATGCTAAGTGAAATGAGCCAGACAAAGACAAATGCTCTACATCATCACTTATATGTGGATTCTAAAAAAACAAACAAAACAAAACAAAAAACCTGATTTTATAGTTACAATGGAGAATAGAATAGTGCCTGCCAGGACCAAAGTGTGCACATTTTCAGTTATAGGAATAATTACGGAGGATCTATACATGACATGGTGGCTCTAGTTAATAAGAGCATTATACACTTGCAAGTTGCTCAGAGTAGATCTTAAGCATTCTCAACACACATACACACACACACACACACACACACACACACAAGTGAACAAATGTTAACTGTGTGAGGTGATGGATGTGTTAATTGTCATGATCTTGGTAATCATTCTACAATGTATATGCATATCAAATCATTATGTCATATACTTTAAATATATATGATTATATTTGTCAATTATTCCTCAATAAAATTAAAACAAGAGAGAAGAGTAATATAACCCGAAAGGATTTTTTTAGGGGTGGGGTGCTGGTAAGTCATTCTCAAGCAAAGAATGGGACTTTGATTCTGGTTTCATTACAGATATTTGATGACATTGAGTATGCTGATTGATATTTCTGTTTCTCAGACTCTATCACTTATGAAATAAGACTGCCAACCTATAACTTCATAGAGGGACATGGAGAAATAGAAGATGGGAAACCAACTCAACATTTTTCAAAGAAAATAGAATTAAAGCCACCCAAGATAGAATCCCATCAATACATCTCTGAACTGGTAATTTCAAGTAAATTATAAAATATTCTTGTAATTTATAAATAAAAGTTATCTTTCAAAACATGAAAAATGTTTAATGTGCAATATAATCAAAGGGAGGGCATCTTTTTAGTATAAGACACTATACACAAAACTTACCAACCACCTATTTAAAAATGTTTACATTCTGTCATTTCATTTCAAAATAAAACTGTAATCCAAAACCTGTTAATGAGAAATACTTTGAAAACATGTCAGCAATGCTGCCATTAACCCATATCCGGTCAATGGCTTCTAATTGTCTTTTTGGAAGCATCACCCAGAATGAGAAAGGACCTCATATGGTCTTTTCTTAGCACCACTAACCCTATATCCTCTCTTGTGTGTCATAATAGAGTCAAGTCCTGAAAGGAGAGGAGTAGAGCTGCAACCCAGATTCTTAAAACAAATAAGCAAATGCACACCATTAGGGCACCCACTCCACCCTAAATCACTACTTCTTCCCACAGAAGCTTCTGAAGGTCTAGCTAAATTTCGAATTTGCACAATAATAGAAATTAGTATGTACAAATCTGCCCATGGATCTGACCTAGAAAACCAGCCAGCTCCACTGATACCACCACCAGGTAGCAGTCACTTTATATACACTACTCTCTCTAATCCAAAATGGACTCTGTCTCTTGCTATTTTTTCTGGTTTCTTTGGCTGCCTACTAGGAACTTCTATCCTTAGCTATGCTGCTGCTGATGCATAGACAATTTCTGGTCCCCTCACTCTATTGTTAGCCTCATACAATTTGACCTATGCCCTTAAAGAATTCAAAAGGCAAGAAAAAAATAGGTATGTTAATCGAATAATGAGAAGCACTCTGATAAGGGATACAGAAGATTCAGTGTATCACAGAAACATAGGGAAAGTTGCAACTCACTCTACAAATCAGAAGGGGCTTCAGAGAAGAAAGGTTAGAAGGAATGACTTCTACTTAAAAATGCTTTCTCCACTAATGCCTGAAATCCCAGCATCATTCACTAAGGAGTGCACAGCGGCATGGCAGGGGTTTTAAGTAGGAGATGTTTAGTGGAGACCTCCTATGACCCTCCCTCCCTTCCCACTTCCCCATCTCAACCCCTTCTTAGACTTAACAGAAACCAGTATACACTCAACCACATTTCAGCACAGTAACAGTTCCATTTTACCTATAAGTATAACATAGTTTTCTGAGGATGATAAGACAATCACATATCATGCTGGTTGAGACAGGGACCCCCACTTAAGCTACCAGTGAGAAAATTTGGGGCCATTCTATTATAGATTCATTGCTTTGGAATTAAATTTCTCCTCTAGACATCTATTTTCACTAAGGAGAGGGAAGTTGTTTGAGAAATACAGAAGGGCTTTGGCCATTCTTTTCTCTGGTATCTCCCTCTTCAGCATCCCCCCCTTTTTTGGCTGTTGTGTTGTGTTGTTTGTTTGTTTGTTTGTTTTTCCCCAGGCAGAGGGTAATTTGTATAGTAGCTGAAATAAAAGCAGCTTAACAGATGAAACTCATGGTCAAAGCCTATGGACATCATTGAGGAGTTAATGAAATTTCTGTGCCTGGAACAGATTATTAGGCAACAGCTGAGATTGGAAAAAGATTAAGCTACTGAATTGCTGGCAGAACCAAAGGAAGGAGTCTAAAGTCAGCATTCATCATGCCTCATAGAAGATGAACAATTCGGGAAATAGAATCGGGTGATTTGTTCTGAGCTCTGAAGGCTCTGTGCTTTGTCCTTCCTCGACCTAAACGGGTGGACGTTTCTCTTGGCTGGTGCACTCCATCACTCCCTCTGCCCCCAAACTCTCAATAGAACCCTGGTGTTCATGCACTAATAACCTAGAATTCTAGAACCTTCCAGACCCTCCCCAGTATCCTCTTCCACAATATATCTCATGGCTTCCCTACCTAAATCATCATTTTGAGAGTATGAGGCCATTTTCACACAGAATATTTTGCTTAGACTTTTGTTATATTTTACTTCCATATGTCTGTTTATACAGTTGCCCCATCTGGAAGAAATTCGTTCACCCTTTATATTTAGTTATAAGACAGATAGTAAAATTGGGATTTTTACCTTCATTATAACAGGTAGAATTCTATGAGTATGTGCCTCTGCACTGCACTGTCCCTCTGTTCAAACAGAGAAGAAACAATAATGTTTTCTGCTCACAAGGAAACTAACGTCCTAGCAATGATATAATCAGTAAAAGTAATTTTCCAATAAATTCTTATGATATCTTAGTAGCTTCCATTTATTGAGCATTTACTAGATACCAAGCAGTATACTAAATGCTTTTCATGCACTATCTTTTAGCTATCACAAATATTCTATGAGTTAGGGACTATAATTATCCCTACTTTAGAGATGAATAGATGTTAAGAAAGGTTGAGTAACTTGCCCAAAGTCAGTAAATTGCTAAGCTGAGCTGCGAAATGGAGTCTCCCTGACACTTAAGTGGGTATTCTTTCCACCGTGTCATGCTGAAGACTGATTTAGCTTTTATGCGTAGAATGAACTAGAGAAGAGTAAGAATACAGAGGAATGTATAGTTAAACAATCCCCGGTAGTATTCTGAGTAAGAGTTAATGAGAATACGGATATAGGAGTGGCAATCGGAATGGGGAAAAGTGACTAATATGAAAAGATAGATCCTTCAAGGATTATTGCCTGCTTGGGGTCAGGGTGCCAAAAGAGAGAGCTGTCAGAGATAAGACTTAAAATCTAACCCCAGTTAATGAGGGTATATGCAAAGAGAAGAAAATCTCTTTGGAAACAACGGTTTCTCCGTAATATAAACCCACTGGCCCAAACTTGCTCCTGGATAAAATTCCTTCCAAGATACCAAAAGACCCAAAATATCCACAAGAGTGTTTAATTCTTCAGGTAATGGTCATCATTGCAATGCCTGTTTGTCATGTCAGGACCTGCAGTCCCTTATTCTCAGAAGACTTCCGCCCCTTCGCTAAGGCAGAAGTAGGAAAGGACTAGAAGACATTGAGGGAGAATGATTTCTCCTCCTTCAATTCTAGTCACAGTGGAACAAAGTCAATTGGCCTGCACTTGATTTTTTATTTAACTTGTTTGTGCAGTAAAACGCTTTGGATGCAGATTAACTTTCCCGCCGTTCAATACTGCCTAATTGATTCACCTACCTTGAAGCAGATGTTTGCAAGGCCTTTGATAAATAGATTGAAAGCCTTTCTTTGCTTCATAACTGCCTCCGTAAGCAATAGCTCAACCAGGAAAGAGAATCGTGAGTATCCTCCGGTGACAAAAAGCTCCAGGGTCAGGGTCAGGAGGAATAAGTGTCTTCCTCCTCCACTAGAGGCACACTCATTTTATTGAGTGGTCATAAAGGTTATGGGAAAGCTATTTCAGAGACACTGCAGGGGATCGCTGTATGTTGAGCACCGTGTGGGCTGGAAAGTGTGTTTGCAAAAGTACACTTCATTCTGTTTATCCATCAGGAAAATCTTATGAGATAGGTATCGAAATTCAAACTCTGGGGATATGGAAACTGATGCGCCAAGAGGTTAAGTAACTGGCCCGAGAGAGCACGGTTAGGAAACAGTGGAGCTAAAGTCTAACCTAGATTTTTTTAATATCTCATATCGTGCTCTTACCACATTACCTCCCTCCTTGTCGATGCAGAGTCCCAGTACATTCCCTCTCTAAAAAATGAAACCCAACAGTTGTTAAATCAGGGATTTAAAATTGAGAATAATATCACAACAAATTGACAGGATGGGTGTTCAACAAGCACACTCAAGTGCTCCTTCCGAGTCAGGAAATAGTATCCGCTTACAGTGGGGGCCTCTCTCCAGGGGTGTGGGACAAAAGTGACAGCAAAGTGGGAATGTGGGATGGAAGGGGCCTTTGATCACTGAACAAAGCAGTCGCTCTCACAAGGACGGGCACAGAAACAATCAGCCCCTGCCCAGGCTCCAGGATCAGGCAGCAGCCTCAGGGCCTGTCTCTAGTACAAAGGCAGACACCAGGTTTCCTCTCCAAACCTGACCATGTAGTTCCTATTTGATCACCAAATGGATGTACCTCCTGCAAAGAGAAAAGTCATCTTGTAGACTTTGCTCACAGTTGCTCTTACGGCTGTGAGTTCTCGGGACTATCTGCCATCTTTTCCTGCCATGTTTCTTCCATAGTTGTATGTGCACTCAAATGCATCTGTTATACTCCCCAGGCCCACAGGTCATTACACATGTAAGAGATAGTGCATATCCAACACATGCATTGACAATCTTCCCTTTGTTCCTTCTACTATTTATCAATACTCTTTTACCAGTACTACTAGATACTTGATGCACTATTATAGGCAATATAAAACATGACCTTCACTTTCACGGAGCTCACAGACTAGTGAGAGACAGAGACATGATAACACCAGCTACGGTGCATTGTGGTATCATAATATGTAATTTGGGATGGTCTAAAGAAGGAGAATCCGCAATGAATGACAGAATTAAAAGAAAAAGGTTTTGATAACAATATTTATAGTGCACCTTATTCCTTCTAGGCATTACTGTTGAGCTTTTCAGGCACTGACAATAGAGTACTCAACACATCAGACTGGACTGCAGCTCTAACGGGGTGGGGAAGACACAGGATAAATAAATACTCAGATATATTAGATAATGTCAGATAGTAATTCAGGCCAGAAGGAAAATAAAACAGGGTAATGTGATATTGAGTTGCTCAGGAGCGAGAGCAACATTGAATGATGTGGTCAGAGAAGATTACCTGAAGAATTGATATTCGAGTTAAGATTTAAACAAGAAAAAGGAGCTAGCATTAGACTGAATATCACATAGGAAACATCATGAGAAAAGACCTTAGGCCAAAAATATCTCCTGTAACTGCCTTAAATGCCACTATTGTTCATTAGCCTGGTGTGGCAGACAGGAAAATGAAATTTTTAGATCTCTTACTGTACGGGGCATATCTGACTGATGTCCCCAGCTACTGCCCCCATGGATACACCATGCCTGCTTCCCATGGGCTGATCCCAGCCAATGGCTGAGTGCGATAAGGTCCACTGTAGTGAGACAAATGGATTACTAGGATGGGTTACTTTAGCTCAAGATCTTCTGGTTGGCCCAGCCAAATCTTTCTTAGAACTGTGCCCATAGTCTGAAGCTCACCCTTCCATCTTTTTCACATTGTTAAGCCTGTCTTCTCCTGTCCCTCCCCTAATAAATCTGCTGTAAATCTTATCCCTTCTAGGTTTCTACTTCTTAGTGGACCTAAAAAACCACAGCTATGAGCAGGAGTTACCCACTAGGGATTCTGCCTTGGGAGAAACAAATGGGAGAAAGAGAAGTTAAGTGTTAAAGACTGAGGGGTAATGTATAAAAATGAATAGTGATATGTATTTAGACAAAAAATAGTAAAAATGCTATGGGAGAAGAGTGAATATGGGACCAAAGACCAAATATTAAAATCCAGAATCAGACAGCCCATAGTTAGGAACTATATAGAGGTCAGTGGCTCGTAAGAGTTTCAAGTGCAGAAGACTCAGGTGTTGGAAATTTACTTTATCAAGGTCAACTTCTCTAAAGAATTTAAAGTGTTCCTCTGAATATGCTGCTTAAGCACATGAGAAATGGAATAAAATTCTGCCTAATATTTCTTGTACTCTCATTTCTAGCATTGAAGTTCTCCTAAGAACTCATTTAACCTATATTCTCTTATTTCGCAACAAGTGAACTCAGTTAAGATCTAAAAATCTCCTTTAGTCTCCCTCAACTGAGGTATGGAATTTAGGCAACTCTAATAGTTGGCTCATAGATTGATGCTCAATATAGAAGGCATAAAGGATACCCTAGGTACTGACAGGTTGATCAATGCCAAAATCTAGAAAACTATTATAATGTAAAGGTAAATAGGTCAAAATCTAAAGTCTCCAAGGTAAACAGAAAGCCAAGATTGTGTTGACTAGCCTTCTTCTATAATACTTTCTAATTAACTTCCTTAAGTTTTCTTCACATGTTGGTTTTTGGGTAATGATGGTAAGGTAAAAGGTCAGTCAGAGGGAGCTGTGTGGGAGCAGTGCTTTATGATATACATAAGGCTCAGTCAAAAGGTATTTTTGATTTGTGTTTCCCTGATGTTGAGTGATATCGAGCAGTTTTCCATGTGTCTGTTGGCTATTTGTATGTCTTCTTTGGATAAGTATTTGTTCATGTCTTCTGCCTATTTCTTGACTGGATTATGTTTTTTGGATATTGAGTTTGATAAGTTCTATACAGATCTTAGATACTAGCCCTTTATCTGATGTGTCATTTGCAAATATCTTCTCCCATTCCACAAGTGTGCTACTAGGTATTTACCCCAAAGATACAAATGTAATGATCTGAAGAGGCACATGCATCTCAATGTTTATATAGCAACGTCCATAATAGCCAAACTACGGAAAGAGCTGAGATGTCCATTGACAGATGAATGGATAAAGAAGATGTGGTTTGGGCACCTGGGTGGCTCAGAGGCTCAGAAGGCCTCTGCTTTCGGCTCAGGTCATGATCCCAGGATCCTGGGATCGAGTCTCGAACTGGGCTCTCTGCTCAGCAGGGAGCCTGCTTCCCTTCCTCTCTCTCTCTGCCTGCCTCTCTGCCTACTTGTGATCTCCGTCTGTCAAATAAATAAATAAAAAAACCTTTAAAAAAAAAAAAGAAGATGTGGTTCATATATACAATGGAATATTACTCCGCCATTGGAAAGGATAAATACTTACCATTTTGCATCAATGTGGATGGAACTGGAGGGTATTATGCTGAGTGCAGTCAGTCAGTCAGAGAAAGATCGTTATTTTATGGTTTCACTCATATGTAGAATATAAGAAATATCCTGGTAGGGGAAGGGAGGGAAAACTGGATGGGAAAGAATTAGAGAGGGAGACAAACCATGAGAGACTCTTAATTCTAGGAAACAAACTGAGGGCTGCTGGAGGGGAGATGGATGGAGGAATGGGATAACTGGATGATGGGCTTAAGGAGGGCAGGTGATATGATGAGCACTGGGTGTTATATGTAACTGATGAATTATTGAACTCTACATCTGAAACTAATGATGTCCTACATGTTGGCCAAGTGAATTTAAGTTAAAAAACAACAACAAAAACAACAAACTATATTTTTGGATCAAGCTGCAAGTTGTTCAGTCTTTTCCATGATGCCACCTCATACTGACATGAATATAATAACCTAATATTCTGACAACCAGAATAGTTCTGTTTCTTCTGAATGGTCTTCAAGGGACTAAAAGCACAAGAGGGGTGGGGTGAGATTCTGGTATCAGTAAATTACATGACAGTGGGAAAGAGGAAAACAAAACAGAATACAACTGAGGAAACAGTGAAAACTCACCAGGCCAACAGGTAAAAAGTATTCTATCAAGAGTATGTTGAGAAGATACAGGCAGATAACTGAACTTAGGACCAAGTTAAGAAATAATATAACAGGGATCCAGTAGCCAGTCCACATCAGGCATGAGATATCTTTAGAAATCTGTGTAATCGCTAAGTGCAGAATCAAGAATGAGATTCTTAACTTCTGATGTAAGTCCTTTGAATGTGTTAGTATATGATGTGCTTCTGAGGCGTGATTATAAAGACAATCTTAATTAAACCTATTAGAGGTTACATGATAATAGTTAAAGCAAAAAATTAAAACAAATATAAATCAGTAAATAAAAACAAAGAGATATAAGAGAGCAAGAAAGAAGTGAAAGGGATTGAAATGTCATGCACACATGAAAATTACCAGATAGCAAGTAAATGAGAAACTACAGCTAAAGTACCTCTCAAAATTCCAAGTTAAGATAACAGGTCATTAATAAGAAGACATTACTTATGCAATATCTCTAAAGTGTATACAAGCTTCATAACAATGAAGGATGCCCAGTGATACAGAGTTTGGATGAATACAGGTAGAATAAATAAGGATAGTGTAGACTTTGACTGCTAACTCTTGGGACATGAAAACATAAGATGGAATTTTGTGTCATACTAAGAGAGAAAGAAGTTGTTCTCCTAGAAAAGAGGCAGAGTGTTTGGAATGTATGGAGTCAGTGAGAGAAAAGGGTCACAAAGGGCAAAAGTTAGAAGAGCCTCCAACTCATGCTATCTCTTCCAGGGTGTTACTTAATTTTTATTTTCATGGTGCCCTTTTCCACTGAAAACCAGTACTTGGGAATATCTTTCTTGATGAGTATAATTATGAAAATCTGTTCTGGAAGATTTCCTTATTATTATTTTTTTTTTAAGAATACAGAGAAGAGTGAGAATCTCCCCTCTGTGGCTACGGTGTGGATGATTTTCTTGAGGATTTGTTCTTGTCTATCAAGTCCCAAAGACTCTCCCTGAAGGACTGGCCTCTCTTAACCAGTCCAATCTCCCTTCGTGATTTATAGCGGCAGCTTTGTTTTTCTATAAAAACGGTCCCCAACAGCACACTGGTGTACTGCAAGCCCATCGCAAGTGAATCACTAGATGTTGATTTCTATTTCCCTTTAGCTATAACTTCAAAGACATATCACGAAGGCGATACCTGACGGAGCACTGAGCTGAGAAGTTTGTATAATGCTGACCGCTTGCTACCAGTAAGAGGTGCAGTAAAACATCAGGCCAGCAAAAAGAATGATTGGGCATTTACTAAAATATTTGAGTACTAAGTCTCACGAGATGGTAAAAAAGTTCAATAGGGCAATAAACTGTTCTCCTCAAATGGCAAAACAGTGCCAGAGGATGACCAAGTGAATCGTTTAATCACCATGGATGAGTTTATAGAATCTGTGACGCATTGTTATACTATGGTAGTGATGATGGTCAAATTGTTACTGACTTTTTAGTACTGTTTTGAGTCTTTCTGTGCCTTCAAGTGGGACAACAGAAATTCTAGTTTTTGAATGTGTGCTGCCTATAAATGTTTCTCACCACTGCTGTATGGATTGGACCAGAGTTGTCTGTTTACCATGACTGTCATTCATAGAAGCTGAAAGGTACACACATGGGTGAGTGTCTATGAATGACATTTTCTGATTGGGAAAACCTGTAAATTACAAAGCTCAAAAATTAGCACTTATTATGAACTAGAGTCTTTGTAGGCTAGAGGCTGTAATAAATCATTTACATA
>RCUC01039294.1:0-15197 GCA_003697995.1 Taxidea taxus jeffersonii | reverse complement strand
GGGGGGAGACCCATCTTCAAACTGACTCTTGCTTCTGTGGAGTACCAAAAATAAAATGTCAGCCATTGCACTGTACTCAGAGGAAGGCGCTTCAGAATTCAGAAGTCACTCCCAAGAGTTGAAGTTGATTAGGATCATAATAATCATTGTTGTTATTATTATAACCTGGCCTTACTAAAAATAACAGCAAATTCCTACACCTCAGTAGTAAAAATATAAATAATCTGATTAAAAAATAGTGGATCTGAATAAACATTTTTCCAAATAAGACATACAGAGGAATATGAAAAGGTGGTCAACATCACTAGTCATCAGGGAAATGTAAATCAAAATCACAACGAGATATCGCCTCATACCTATTAGAATGGCTATCATCAAAAAGGCAAGCGAGAACAAGTGTTGGTGAAGATGTAGAGAAAAGGGGACACTTGTGCGGTTGGTCAGAATGTAAATTGGTACAACTACTATGGAAAACAGTTTGAAGGTACTTCAAAAAATTAAAAATAGAGCTACCATATGATCCAGCAATTTCGCTTCTAGGTATATATCCAAAGAAAATTAAAATAAGATCTCAAACAGTACCTGTACTCCTGTATTCACTGTAGCATTATTCACAATAGCAAAGACATGGAAACAACATAAGTGCCCATCAATGGGTGAATAAATAAAGAAAAGTTATAAATGTGTCATAAATTATATCTATAAATACATATTTATAGATATATGAATGTGAAATATTTTTGTTTTATAATGGAATATTATTCAGCCATAAAAAAGAAGGAAATCCTGTCATTTTCAATAACATACATGGACCTGGAGGGCATTACACTAAGTAAAATAAGTTAGAAAGAGAAAGACATTACTATATGATCTCACTTTTAAGTGGAATCTAAAAAAGCCGAACTCATAGAAACAAAGAGTAAATTGGTGGTTGCCAAGGGCTGGGTGCTGGGGAAACGGAAAGATATTGGTTGAATGGTACAAACTTTCAGTTGTAGGATGAATAAATTCTGGGGATCTACTGTACAGCATTGTGACTATAATTAACTGTACTGAACTAAATACTCGAAAGTTGCTAAGACAGTAACTCTTAAATGTTCTCACCATAACAACAAAAAATGGTAATTATGTAAAGTGAAGGCTGGATTAATTAATCTTATTGTTATATGTGTATGAAATCATCACATCGTACACCTTAAACTTACATACTGTTAGATGTCAATTATATCTCAATAATAAAGGTGGAGAAAAATTAGTAACAATGATAGTCATAGTAATAATATCAATAATAATAAGAGCTACCAGGGCACCTGGATGCCTTAGTGGTTAAGCATCTGCCTTCAGCTCAGGTCATGATCCCAGGTTCCTGGGATCAAGCCCCATATCAGGCTCCCTTCTCAGTGGGGAGTCTGCTTCTCTCTCTGCCTCTGTCTGCTGCTCCCCCTGCTTGTGCACTCTTTCTCTCTCTCTCTCTCTCTGTGACAAATAAATAAAATTTTTAAAAATAATAGTAATAATAATAATAACAGCTACCAATTTTTACATCCTTACATTGTACCAAGCATTATTATAGACTTAATTACATATTATCTCATATTATCTCACTTAATTTAGTTATGCCATTAGTCATAAAGCAAGAAGATGGGACATTTTAACATGCAATCTGGAGCCTCAGTCCAGTCTAAAAATTGTAAGTTGGGACATGATGGCTCCTAAGAGCCCCCCAAAGGAAAGGCAAAAGAGTAAACCCAGATCTCAAAGTTGAACCAGGAGAAAATCTAAGAGAATCCAGATTCACTCTTTGGTACAAGTTCTGCCTTGTAATTTTATGGAGCATCTTGTCTTAGAGGTCGCCTAAACCAAGAACAAGTAGTCTGCCAGTAGTGGCCAAGAGCTGAGAAGTACTAACCAAGAGCCACTTAAATGGAGTCTGAACACATAGATTTTGGAAATAGGATTTGCTGCCTCTGTGGCCCTTCATGATAGAGATGAAATATTTAGCTGTCAATAGCGATTGGGAGACTATAAATTTTATACACCAGCCCTTAGAGCAGATTTTAGATTTTGTCATACTTAACATATAAGAATTAAGTTCTATGTTAGAAATCAGGATAACTGCAGAATCTGAGTGATGGGTATATTCATTGCATTACCTTAATTTTGTCATTCATCAAGGAAAAAAGAAAATTCTATGCTGGGGCCCTGAAACTAAGTTATGTGTCTAACTGACAGTGCTTGTCTCCCCTTAAGTTTTCTTTACTTTTAACCCTGTCCCAGAGAGTGTCCAACTTCAGAGGCACTAAAAGAAGATAAAAGCTGTTTGGAAAGCAGAACAGGAAACTTCCATGGCTCTAAGCCCCAATTCATCCCACTAAAATATCTTCCACGGTGGGGGCACCTGGGTGGCTCAGTGGGTTAAAGCCTCCACCTTCAGCTCGGGCCCTGGTCTCAGGGTCCTGGGATCCAGCCGCATCGGGCTCTCTTTTCAGCAGGTAGCCTGCTTCCCTGTCTCTCTCTGCCTGCCTCTCTGCCTACTTGTGCTCTCTCTGTTAAATAAATAAAATCTTTAAAAAAAAAAAAAAGAAAGAAAGAAAGAAAGAAAAAATCTTCCACGGTGTATAATGAATATTGAACATCTGGAAATAGAAATAGTTCTCTTTTCTCTTTCCAAATATATTTCTAATTCATTCTAAATATAAGCTTATGAGCAGATTGTCCCTGCAATGTGTGACCTAGAAGTGTCCCAGAAGGTTGCATTTCAGAGACCAGGTAGAAAAATAGTCTGGATGAAGAAAGACTAGAACAAAATGTGTATTTTTTCCCTTCAAAAGATTTGGTCTAGCCTACATGGGGAAAGCAGGTTAATAAGCAGGTGAGACAAACAGAAAATAATACAGTGCGGAGGTATGGAGTTTGAATAACAAATTCTCCCAGTCGCCAGGAAAAGTAACTCTGAAGTAGGCTGCTTATCCGAAACTTTCTAAATTACATTGAAAGTTACCTTATTTTTTTTTTTTGTTTTGGGGACACCCATGTGAACTAATCTGATCTAATTAACAGTCTGCCAGTCCATTTACTATGAAAGAAGTTTCTAGGAGTGACAGAGTCCCATGAGAAACTGTCTCTTGGCAAATACGTATCTTTTTTTCTTCAGGAGCCACAAGGAATTGTAAAGCAAATTACTTTACCGTGGAAGTAAAGGGTTTCCAGCGATCTGCTCTTACATCTCACTTAGTTACCTCAAAGAACTTCCTAACTGCAGAGATCAGGCAGGCCATTTACATTTGGTGGTGTTGATTGTCATACTCACTATGGAATAGTTGTTATTGTTGTTTTTAAGACTGATTGATTTGAGAGAGGGCACACGGGTGCAAATTGGGGGAGGAGAAGGAGGAGAGAATCTTCAAACAGACTCCCCACTGAGCACAGAGCCCCACAGGGGGCTCAGTCTTACCACCCATGAGATCATGACCTAAGCTGAAACCACCAGTCTGAGGCTCAACTAACTGAGCCACCCAGGTGCCCCAACTCTATGGGACAACACTGTTTATCATCCTACTCAATACTTGTTTATGAAAGTTAAGTACAAAAGTTTATTTTTCTTAGAACCAAAGTAGCTATATACATTTCTTAGGCCTTCTCCTTCTATCATGTTAAACTATATGAAAGCCACCAGCTGCCAATTAAGATAAGAAAGAGCCTAAAATGGTGAGAAAGAGTTTACAAATGAAAGCATTTTAAATGAGGTGTAATGTGTTTCATAAGGTAGCATAAGGCATTTTAACTGCTTTAGAGACTAAATTTGATTCCAGAATAATACTTCTGTTAATCTCCTTCAAGTAAGTAACGTCTCTGAGGCTCAGTATCCTCACCTGTAAAATGGGAATCATAATAATAATACCTACCTCATTAGGTTATTGACAGGATTACATGAGATGATGTAAAATATGTGAAGATGTGTACACTATGTTACTTAGTGCCTGGTATGTAGTGAGTGTTCAATAAATGACAAATATTGCTAAAATTTGGGAAAAGAAAACTTAAAAATTATATTTACAAAAAGTTACTTTACCATACGAAGAAATGAGCTAGAATCTCTGAGGAAACCTTAAAAGGTAAAGCAAGCTTGTCTATGCTTATTTAGATAAAGTTGAGTGAAAGTCTATTCCTGTTTTAATGCACTGATGTAATTAACCTTTTGCAAGTATTAAAATGACCTTGAGTTGGTCTTGTGACCTCGAATGCTTCATATTGTTGACTTTGAACAGGCTTTTTTGGGATGGTCAGAAATAGCATCTGGTGAAATGGGCAAAAGGTCATATTTACTTTGTAATAAATAGCAAATGTATTTTGCATTAGCTGCTTACAAATAGGAAGAAATGCATAAAATTCATTTGTCAAAGCAAGTAAGATATTATATAAGAAATCTAGAAATAAATTTTTTTAAAAATCCAAAAGGATCCAACATTGATTTTTGGTCTCATGCCACTTATTTTATACCAGGAAGTGATTAAATTATTCATTTTTATAAACTAAAGAAATACATTTCCAGCTAACATTAAAATGAAGTAAAGATGCATCTAATTAAACAACACTGATTTATCATCATAAACATTCCTGTCTCGGGCAGAGAAATCACTGAGCTATGATGAAAGGGAAAAGATAAATGTAGCTTGTGAAAATGTCAGAACTGTAGAACTAAGTGATTTCTAAAATTCTTTCTTGTTTTACAAATGTTTATGCTTCAAAAACCAAAACTCTAGTGACATCTTCCATGTTATCCACAAGCTTAGGGTGAATGGCTCAAAAATAGCCTCTTTGATCAATAGAACCACGTTGGGAAAATTAGTTTCAAAAGAGAATCCCAACCATGAATAATATTACATACATTGCTTAACCAGTAAATACAACCTGGCTTAAGCCAGTAAATACAACCACATCTGATTTTTGTACCTCTTCTTGAAATCTTGATGGGGGTTTTTTCCTGCACTATTTGCAAAGCAGGTTTCTTTCTACTGGTCAAACCGGAGTGGAGTTTCATCCTATGTAATAATCGTAATTACTCTTGATACAGCACAAGTGCCATATCTTTTTATTTACAAATTCCATTCAACACCTTAATGTCCATTTACATTTCAAAAGGACACCAAAAGGAGAACATGAAAGCATTCAAATATACTGTTAATATGTGTGCAGTCTAGAGTCTTTTTCAAAATGAAATCAAGTTCAAATGCCTGCCTGTCCAACATTGTTAAGAAAGATTTGTAAAGAAAGCATCACCTTATTGGAAATATATCCAGCTTCTCCCTCTGCCCTGTAGTAATTGTTAAGCTACTTAGTCAATATCTGGCATCTGTGCATAGTTACTCACATTATGCAGAAGCACTTTATGCCTCCAGTGATCGCGTAGGGCCGTCACTGGCCTTGTTTTCCTCTAAGCTCCAGTGTTTAGCTCAGCAGCAGGCTCATTCAGTTATCATTTATATCAGTTATTGGTTACAAACTGATCAGTCCAATCCCTCCATTATTAATTTTTTATTGCCCCTCAGATCATGCCCCATTTTTCAAGTGGTATTTCAGAGCCTAAATCGTTTCTTCCTGCAAAAAAAAACTAGACATAAATGCCAACTATTTGTAGTGCATTATCATTTGTAATGTTCTAATTATTTTACATAATCAATAACATCAAGTCCCTTTTCTTGGGGACTTTCTGTTTATTTACATTTTATTCTACACACGTCAGTTTCCATCAAGAGCAAAACCGATTTTCTTGTCCTGCATCTGCTCTCAAGACAACGTTAATTCAGCATAAATCTATTTGTGTTCAGGATGTAGTTAGACCCAGTTGGCTACATTGATAAAATCAGGGGCCAAACATGTCTTGCTCTGCAAAACAAGATTTAAGTATAACTCACAATGTTATTCTAATGATGACCAAGGAGACCAGAGGTGGTGTTTTATTTCATTGTCGTTATTTTGCAGAGGTCTCTGTTTATGATGTGATGCATTTGGGCCTAAGCACATTAGCTGCATTATTCATTGGGTACATTTGTCAGAACATGCATGTGTATAAAGAACTAATGATCCATATTAAATTAATGGCGCTATAAAAAAGAAAAATACTCCATACAAGCAGCTATGTCAGAAACTACAGACTTTGATAAACCATAGAAAGGACCTAATCAGATGAAGCATTGGACTGTTCTGTCTCCAAAATTACATTTCTAGAAATGTACTTGTACACAATGTTGGTTTTATTAAAACAAATTAATTCAGTCATTAAGGAATCATAAGGCAAGTGTCTCATAAGTCAGGACCTCCAGTGTAACAAATTGATTAAATGACTGTGTAATAGTCTCTTTAAACAAATCTAGTGTAACAAGTTAATAGATCTGCTCAATTACCATGCTGGGGTGATGAGGATGTGGGCGACTCTCTCATTAAAACCGGGAGATTGTTCTTAGGTTTTTCCCCCTTCCTCTCTATTTTTTCTGTGAGGGTTGTGTTGTGTTTTGGATTTATTTTTAGGCCTCTGGAAATTGATTGTTCCAATGGCAATTAAAAATTTTTAAAAAAAATGATTTTGATCCTGCTGACTTCTCCAGTGGATTTGTCAGCGGCGGTTTCAGATCCGTGTCCGCCCACCTTGCCCTTTTCCACCTCAAACCTGGGCGTTGGCTGAAGGAATTCGGGGAACCACTACTTCCCCCACTCTGTCCTTGGTACGTAAAACAGCAAAGTCCCTCCGGGATCAGCCTAGGGCTCTCTCAGGTTTAGCAAAATTTATAGCAAAGCGTTCTAACCAGGAAGCGCGCGGCCCGGGATGGAGAGGTGGGGGAGAGGGAGGGAGAGAAAGGGGTGGAGCCGGCAGAGGGCATCTACGTTTCTTCTGAGTAGAAACTGAAAGAAGATGTTCTTATAATTTAGCCAGGAATTGATTTCAATGGAAAGTTTTTTTCCCCAGGCTTCTATACGCGAGGGGGAAATTTGACAACAAGTCCCCGGGCCTTCTGGAGCCTCCTTTGCTCCTTCTCAATCTTGTGACAGGGAGGAAAGAGCATCTCAGAAAGTACTCCACGTGGCGCGGGGCTCCCGATGCAGTTAGTGTGCACCAAGAAGTAGCTTTGTTGGGGGCGATGGAGAGAGCGAGAGAGGGAAAGAGAGCGAGAAAGCGCGAGAGATTTGGGGAGGGAGAGAATGGTTTCAGCCATAAACTCTACATGGACATTTCTTTCTGGTGAATGTTGAAATCCTTGTGCCAAAAGATGGAGGTCAGATATGGGGGAGCTCTGGAAGCCTTCCCTTTCCTAACTCTAAGGATATCTATCCGGGCTGGTTCTGGGGCTGGGACAGAACAGAGTAACCTCGAATCGCTTGCCTTTTCCGAGATAAGGGTGTCCGTGACACCCTTTCGCCAAAAGCCCTGGGAGAAAAAAATCTATTACCCCACTGCCATTTTGTTAAGTGTTTGCTCCTGCGATGTGACCCTGCCACTTTATCTGTTGGTTTTTATTTTCTGAGTGCATGTTGCCCATATGTTACTCTAATAGTTGCTATAATTCTTGAGCAATGGGGCTCGTATTTTACGGGGCTGAATTAAAAAGAATGCACTTTAATAAAAACCTGAGCAATACACTAATGGCCTGACATTGATATATTTGCATAGAAATGAATTATACGGGCCTGGTTGACACGACTTTTAATAAATGATTGAGGAGGTTATTATGGGGATGCACTTTGGTGTGTGTTAACAGGTTATTTCAGTGCATCCGTAGCCAAAACTGAGAGCAATACAGTCCCGCATACAGTTGCAGGGTACTTTTCTGTCTTATATCTTGTGACATTTATTGGGACCAATCCGTCCCCATATTACGGTCGCAAACTACATTTTATTAACCATTCGTAATGTTCAATGTGAATGGAATCGGGGGAAATGAGAAAAGAAAAATGAAGCCGCTTCTTTCCCCGTATGCCCCTCGCCCACATTAGCCATCGGGGCAGTCTATAATGAGAGTTTGATACCAGGAGCCCTGACTTCGGAAGTTACAGAGAGCTGGCTACGCTCCACTAGAACAGGGCAGGAAAAGTGGCGGCTCTCCCGGGAACCGCAAGGCGAACTGCCGCTGAGCAGAGGCGATGAGAAACCACCAAGTGAGAAACCGTCGGTGGATGCGGATGGTTCAGGATATGATCCTCCCAGTGCTGTGGCACATGGACCCCTGAGAGTCTTTCTGAGCCCAGAGATCCAAGAGTTCAGACTCTTTAGATAAAGCACCCAACAGAATATATTCAAATGCCTGCTTGCATGTGCGTCCTTTTGTCCTGTTTAAATTTGTTTTCATCACGTGCGTGTACTATCTGGTAAAATATAAGCAAACAATATAAAACATATTTGTAACTGAAGGCGGCCCTGCGTTCCTCCTTGGCTTTGAAGGGACAGCTCGAACGCGCTCGCTCGCGGGGTTTCCGAGCGGGGCACCGGGCAGCGCCCCAGCTCGGCGCCCGCGGTGCCCGGCCACCGCGCCGCGCCCTTCCACCCGCTCTGGCTCGGCGCGCTCGCGACCAGGGGCACCGGTGCAAACCTTCACCTCCAGCGGATGAGGAGAGGCCCCCACCCCGAGCCCAGTGGGTGGTGGAATAAGAACAAAGGGCCAAGGCGGGTAACACAGGACCTGAGAAATCGCGGAACACCCCCACCTCGCGCATTTCGGGCCGCGTCGCGGTGCTCTTCGGCTTGAGATACCTGCGGTCTCGAAAATCATTTGCGATGCGCAGGGGCCCTCTCCGCCCGCGCCGCGCTGGGGCTGCGGGCGTCCCGCCCCGCCGCACCCGCAGCCACGGCTTCCCGCCTCTGCCCGAACAGATGTTTTCGTCCCTCGCGGAGATTTGTAACGGATGTTCGAGACAGGTGGTAGACGGCGCAGGCAACCTGTATCTGTTCTAGAACATACCTAGTGGGAGCTGTGAGGGGAGGGAGGTAGGGGCAGGAACGAGGGGAGGAATCGGGGGTGTGTGTGAAAATACATGTACACACGTGTGCACACACTTCTCTAAATACATCGTTTGGTAGCTTTATTTAAATGGTGAGGTCCAGCGTGGCTGCGGCGGCCTTTATGGTTTCATCATCAAGCCAAGCCCGGGGGAGAGAAGACGGGGAGAACTAATCCGCGGAAGCAAGAGCGGGGGGAGGTCTGGGTGCCCAGGAGCTCGGGGAAGAAGGCCCACACTCGTCCACAGATTGCAGGACCCGGCAACCGGTGCCCAGGGCGGGAGCTCAGGGACCCCAGGAGGCCCCCAAAAACGACCATTCCCGCAGGTGGGGGGCAGGAAAGGTGCAGGCGGCACGGGGGACTGCACCCTGGGGCGCTCGCGGGCGTCTGAGGCCCGCCCGGCCTGCAGGGGGCGCGCTCGGCCTCTGTGGGGTAGCCTGGGCGGGAATGTAAAGCGCGGGAACAGGCGGCCCAGCCCACAGCGGGGCGCTCCCTGGGCCGGGTGGGCCAACATGCTGGCTTCCAAGGTCAGGCTACCGAGGCTCAGCGCCTTCCTCCAAGCTCGGGCTAAAAACTCGAGGTGGAAACGAACGGGAGAGCTGCCTGTGATCAGCTCTGCCCCGGACGCCCCGATTTTGTTCCTCTATGAAGCCGGAATGTCAGGTGCCTTGGCAGGAATGGGGTCTGTCCTGGGGAAGGCAGTATCAAGGACAGATAGTGCCAGAGAACTTTAGGGGGGGAGCTGCTCAAACCCTCTCTTCTTAGCGGGAGACCTTCATAGGGGAGGGTCCCCAACTGATGGAGCACACCTGGCAAAGGCAAGTGGAGCCCACAGGCCCCACGGGCGTGTGCCCAGCTACCAGGGCTGAGAGTCGGAAGTCGACCCTGCTCCAGTTACAAGTGAACTGGGGCCAGGCGTGGCGGTCAGGGTCCTGTATCAAAAAAGGCCTTTGTCCGGCTGGGCTCGATAAGGAATTTGCCAAAGGCAGAACCGGGATGAGAAAGGGAAATACGGTGCTGCCACATCCGAATTCTCTCGAGTTTCCTGGGCTTTGCGATTCCCCCAAAGAGAGAATGTGATAGGAAGTGTCTGCAGCTGTGTGGAAATGAGTTTCCTGAGACCCGCTGTCCAGTGACTGGATTTTAGCTCAATCCAAACCACAGAGAAGAGAATACAAGAAGGGTGTCTAAAACAAGGGGCAGTTCGATGGCAGAAGGCAGCGGCCACGGGTGCTCTTTCTGGCTCTGGGGGATCTCCTGGAAGGATCCAGATCCTTCAGCACCTGTTCCTCTGTGTGTAGGCATGCGCTTCCTGGGCAAGTGGGGTGTGCAAGTGTCCTCAGAGGCACCACCCTTTGGGCTTAAAGGTATCCATAAGCAACCCCATTCAGTGGGCCCTAACTGCCGAAATCCTGGCATCACCCATGTAAGAAGTGCCACCATTAAGCTCCACCCTGCAGACAGCTCTTGCTCCCTTGCCCTCTTGCCTCCCTTTCCAATGGTAGACTCAGGAACCCAGAGGGTGCAAATTAGAAAGATGGGAGAGAACCCAGCTTGAGCCTGTGTATAGGATACCCTTGCGCGGAGCTGCTTTCAGAGCAAACATGACACAGGCAAACAGTGTTTTTTAAACTGTCTTCCCTTGTAATCAAGATGAATTCTGATTTGTCTCCTTCTGACCTCTGCCTGTGATTCAAAGGGAGCCTCAGCCCCTCAAACTCCGCAACTTTTCTTTCCAGGTCCTTTTTGAACAGAGTGGACCCTGGGAAGTCCAAGCCTTTAGGCCTTAGGGCACCTCCCTTCTCCCCTCACCTGAAGGGTAAGTGGTGGGAGGCCCTGGTCAGACATTCCTGAAGATTACTTCAGCCCCAGCCCATAGATGGGAGCACTGAGCACATTCCAGACTTTACCCTTAGGAACAGATATCCCAGCCTGGGAAATCTTTCCTCTCCAGATATGGCCCTTTTCTCCCTAGGGAAGCCAAGGATTCGCTGCTCCTTTACGGACCCAGCTCTTTAAAGAGAGCCTTCTTTGGGCCAGTATCAGGTGAGAGGTGGAATCAGGGAAACAGCTCCTTGAAAGCAAAACTTCCGCCCAGCCTAAAGTCAGGTAAAGTAAGAGAGCCCAGACTTCAGCTGTAGAACTGAGACCCCCAAACCATGCTACGGCTCTCCGGGTAAAGGACTCCCAGATTTCAAGGGAGCAAAGGCACCACACACAGAGGGCTTTTCTAGGCTGCCCGGGCCTCTACTGGACAGTGAGGGGGCTATTGCTCTAATAAAGCTACATAGAAAAAGTCCTGAAAAAAAGGAGTTGAAGGATGAAGCCAAGGAAGCCCTTACCAGTGGAAGAATGCAAACCCCTTTGGGGAGGGAGTGGGAATTAAGAAATGGCAGAGTGGTAGGTACTGCCGGTTTTATAGTCTTACTTAGAAGACCTGAGGTCTGCACTTACTCATTTCTCCTTCTCCTTGGATCCTAAATGTGTTCATTACCCTCAGGGGGAAAACATTTTTCTTAAAACCTTCCCCTTGGAAACAGAAATGGTCATCGGCAATTGGCTTTCAATACAGTGGCTAACTGGGAAGAATAAACCAAAAAACCAAGGAGCTCCTAATTTCCCTGTTCTAAGGAAAAGGAGAGGGAGTGGGCTAAAGAAAACAGTCTTGGGACGCCTGGGTGGCTCAGTTGGTTAAGCAGCTGCCTTCAGCTCAGGTCTTGATCCCAGCGTCCTGGGATCGAGTCCCACATCGGGCTCCTTGCTTGGCAGGGAGCCTGCTTCTCCCTCTGTCTCTGCCTGCCACTCTGTCTGCCTGTGCTCCGCTCTCTCTCTCTCAAATTAATTAATTAATTAATTTAAAAACAGCCTTAATTGTAACCTTGGCCAACAGAGCAAGAGAAAGTTGACTCCAGCCCCACCGCCACCTAACTGCCCCACGTCCTGCTTCAGGCTTCTTAGCCCTCACACAGCCTCTAAAAATCAGTTCACCACAAAGGGAGATCTAAAGGTGCAAAGGTCTTCACAGTGCCTCCAGACTTTTCAGATACTGAACTGGGCATGAGACAGACAGGCAGATGGACGGTGGTCAAGAGAAATGTTTCCAAGTCTTAGAGGGAAACCTAGTTAAAATATGTACAAGTTAGTTGTATTAATTTATATCATCCAAAATTTTTGTCTCAGGGAAAATATTGCTGGAGATCTAAGTTTCGTATCTGCTCTCTGATGGGATCAGTGAAAGAGACATGAATCTCAACTGCAAAGAGTATTTTAAATGGCCAGTAAGTCCTCCTTTTATTGCTTTATGCATTATTTTCACTCGTGTGCCTTGGAAAGTAACATACATTCTACAAATGATGATTGTACTGAAGATTTTATTTTAAAGTAGCTGTTGTGAGCTGATAAATGAATGTACTATAATACCCTTACTTGATCTTCCATTTTTCCCAAGGAAATCTTTGCATTGAACTCACCCATTTTCTACTTAAGCTGTGTGTGCTTATTTTTACAGCAATTTGTCAGATATTTACATATATACTCACAACTAATAGAGACTCCTGATAGTTTGGAGATCATTTCTCTGCTTCCAGTCTGGGAGAAGAGAAAGGGTTATGTTACAGGTCTATCATTTTTTTTTTTTTAATCTTCAAGAGAAAAACAAAATAACCCCTCTCCCCCGCAAGAGAATGCAAAGTTCCCTGTGGCTTCATTGTGTGGGTGTTTGTGTGTGTGCTCCAGCAGGAGTGCAGACACTCAAGAAATGTTCCTTGAATACTCTCTTCATACCAGGCACTGTACAACATCCTGGGGATACAACAGCAGGCAAGGACTGTATAGTCCTGTGCCCTTGTAGTCCAGCTATTCTGGGTTTCAGTTTTCCAAGAGATAATACAGTTACAGCTTTTCCAAACTGTCACCCACTCTAGTCTTTCACATCTCTCTGAGGCACATTCTTCCCCTGGGTGAAATGGCACAGCACTATACAGAAAGAGAAGGAGGACAGGAGGAGAAGAAGGGAGAGTGGAGGAGGAAGAGAAAGAATAAAAGGGGAGAGAGAAGACAGAAGGAGGGAGGGAGGATGTGAGGGAAGGAGATGGTCAGACTGTTTACCTGGAAGCCATCATGATCTCCAGGTAGAGCATGGGTCCCTGGCTGATATAGTCATCTTAAGGGTGCTAAAAGCAAGGCCCCTGAAGTAATCCGCTTCTGCCTTACTCTCTATCTCATGGAAGTTAATGACAATGTGCTGATTTCATATTTGCCTTTGCAGTCCCTTTTCTCTGTAATTGCTGTCAACAGATTACCTAGATGGTTTCTTACACCAGAGGCAATGAAGCCCAAGTCTTCAACTGTATTTTCAGCTTTTATTGTTCCCCTGGTGCACTGACTTCACTGTGCTGTTCTGTTGGAATGGGTGTGCAAGAGTCAAGTAGGCAGGCAGGCAGGCAGGCAGGGAGGGAAGAGGAACTTTGTGCCCATTAACTTCAGTTGGCAAGTAATGTCCGAGCTCCCTGGAAGGAGCAAGGTCTACAGGAGCTTTCTTCTGAATTAAGAACTCTCCTGATTTTGGGGTCAGGCATTGTTGGGGAGAGTCTTTTTGTTTTTCTAGGGGCTTGCTGCCTCTCTTCCTTAATCCCAAAGAAAGCAGCAGCTACAGCATCTATCACTCACTTCTTCTCTTTCCTGCCTTCTTGCCACCTGGACTGTCTTGGAAACAGATTCTTGTCCCTAGTTCTCAAAGTATAAAGGGAACAATTCCAAATCCTCAGTCCTAACCTAAAACCCAGGGTCCCTGCTCTCCTTTGCACCTTTTTTTTTCTCTTCCTGAGTTTTCCCCCTCTAGGTTTCCCAGCACCCAACCAGTCTGAGTAAAGCTGGAAGTGTATCTGGGCCATGGTCCATGGAGAGAGACATAATATGGCCCTGCAAAGCCGGATTCAGGCTTTTTCCATGTCTGAGATTCCTTTATGGGAAACAACAGTATGACACGTTTGACCAAACTATACATCTATATTACAGGATAGCCATCACCTCTTACATTTATGTGCTACTTTATACTTTATGAAGCCCTTTTGCTTTTGCAACTTTGTAAGGTAGTAATTATTTTTTTTTTACTTTTTTAAATTAACATATAAGGTATTCTTTGTTTCAGGATTACAGGTTTGTGATTCATCAGTCTTACACAAATCAGAGCACTCACCACAATACATACCATACCCTCCCCAATGTCCATCACCTAGCCACCGCATCCCTCCCACCCCACTTCCCTCCAGCAACCCTCAGTTTGCTTCCTGAGATTAAGAGTCTCTTATGGTTTGTCTCCCTCTCTGGTTTCTTCTTGTTTCATTTTTTTGTGAGGTAGTAATTATTATTAAGATGACTTTATAGATAAGGAAATGAAAGTTTATTATTAAGTTAAGTGACTTTTGGGGGGTCGTTACCACCAAGAAATAGAAATCAGCAAGAGGGCTCAAGTTTTTAGACCCTGCTGAAGTTACCCAAAGGCTTCTTTCATACCACATGGGGTCATTCTGGTGGCATTTTCAAATGACTTGAAGTAATCATGAAAGATGCCTTCCTCAAGAGTCTGTCTTCAATTCACTACTCTTTATTCAGAGAACAGAGATAGGTCTGTTAAATACTGTATTAGTTTTTTATGCTACATAACAACTTATTCTCAAATGTAATGGTTTAAAACAATAAGCACTGATTATCTCACATCATGAGTAAGGAATCTGTGTAAGGAATCATGGGTAAGGAATCATGGAGAACTTTGATGGGTGATTCTGCCTTGGGGTTCATAAGGCTGCAGTCAAGATGTGGGCCAAGTCTGCAGTCATGTGAATGTTTGACTGGGCTAGCATGTTCACACTCCTTGCAGATTAGGACTGAATTTTGGCAGAGGCCTCACTTCCTTACCAAATGGAGTTTTCCATTGGGGCTCCAGTGGGGCTGCTTGAGTGTCCTCACAACATGGCAGCTAACTTCCCCCAGAGTGAGTGTTAGAGAGAGAGAGAGAGAGGAGGGAGCCATAATGCCTTTTTGACCCAGTCATACACCAATGCTTCTGCTGTACTCTGTTCATTAAAGTCACTAAATACAGCCACACTCAAGAGGAGGTGGATTAGGCTCCACCTTTTTTTTTTTTAAGATTTTATTTATTTTTTTGACAGAGATCACAAATAGGCAGAGAAGCAGGTGGGGGGGGGG
>RCUC01039293.1:0-15104 GCA_003697995.1 Taxidea taxus jeffersonii | reverse complement strand
GGGGGTGGGGGTGTCTGGGGGTGGGTGATTTCCTCCCAGCTCCCCAGCCAGATATGGGTCCTAGGGTGGAAGCTGATGCCGCCTCTGCTTGTGTCTTCTCGTCTCTAGGGGGTTTCTCTTCACCTGGATCTTAGTCTCATTTGCCTGTCACCTGGCTTCCACCCAAGGACCTCCTGAAGGTAATTCCCTCTTCTCTTTGTGCGGGGGGCGGGTAGACAAGGGAGGGCAGAAGAGACCTGAGAACTCAGGGCTTGGAGACAGCCATGGCCCTAATTGGAACTCAGTGCCTCAGTTTTCCTATCAATTAGAATGGAGCCCATCATTGGCAAATTCTCTCCAGGCTGGGAAGAATGACATTGGAAGTTTTGTAAGGGGCAGCAAGGGCTCAGTGCAGAAAAGTGGGAGAGTGACCCTTTCTTTCCTATGGAGGTGGGGACAGAATTGGAAGAAATCATGGTTCGGTAAGCCTCAGTCGTCCTGATTTGTCCAAGGGTTATACTAAGATGTGTTGAGAGGAGGCATGAAGGCCACCACTCCCTCTCCTTTCCGTGAGATCCTGTTCTCCCCTGCCATCCCCGAGGACCCAGCCAGGGGGCCGGAGCGGCGGTGGGCTGGCCGCACAGCTGCCCGGGGAAACAAACCTCTCCCACATCTGCTTGTCAAGCAGCCACAAGGCCTCCTAAAATAGCGGCTCTTTCCCTCCTCCACGCTCCCCCGTGTGCCGGGGGCAGGCAGCCGGGCACTCCCAGAGCCCCTGTGGCCTGACCTGGCCGCCGGCAGGGATTGGGTCCCTGGGAGGGGAGGGCCGTGCCCGGAAGAGACTCCGGCTGCCCGGCAACATTTTGTGCAAATGTCATATTTTCCGAGCTTGCTGTTTCCCCCACAAAGTAGGTGAACAGCTGTCCAGAGTCCTGAGTCAGGCAATGGGGGGCGGGGGGTGTTGGGGAGAGGCCGGAGCTCCGCGGAGCCAGGTTTATGTAATAAAGGGATCTCGCCTCGGCCAGCTGGCAGGGTCCTTCCTGCTTGGCGTCGGGCTGCATTCATTCCCCTGGCCCCCAGCTCCTCGCCCCTGGATTCTGGATGGGTCTCCACCCCACTCTCCAGTGAGTCCGAGGGGCTCCAGCTCGGGATAGCATTGTGCTAAGAACAGAGACCCTGGAGCCAGGTGGCCTGGGTTCAAGTCCTGGCTGTGCCTTTTGTTATAGGCTGTGTGACCTTGGGCTTGTTCCTACAGCAAACTTTTCTGTCCCTCCTCTGTAAAGCGGGGATGCTAAACAGTATCTTCTTTATAGATGATTGAGAGAATTGGGCGAGATAGAACACATAAAGCACTTGGCCTATAGGAAGTGGTCCATAAATACTAGTGTTTATTGTTGTTAATTCTAGTATTTACCTGACCACTTGGGCAAGACCATCCCCATCCCCCGTGGCGCCCACGGTGGTCAGAGGCCTCTGCCAGCTCTGGGTGGCAGAGTGTGGAGCTTTGCCCATGCCCTGCACACCGTCTCTGGGGGAGGCCTGGAGATTGGCTGGGGTCAGCTTTGAAAGCCACCTGCAGAGGACAGTTGGGGAAGCTCATCGGTGGCACCTGGCCAGGCAGGTAGAAGCAGCTGTCAGCTGCAGAGTGTGAGGACAGGCAGTGCAGGCTGGAGGGGGATGGGGGCAGGGGGGAGCCTGGGGGGCCGCTCAGGTGGGACGAGGGGAGGGAGAGGTGGCTTCCTGCCCTCCTCTCTTCCCCAGCAGGGGCCTTCTCCCCTAGAAGCTGTTTGCAGGGAGTAGTAGTTTGTGCTCATAGGAACGTTTCCTCGATGAAGACGTGGGGAATCCACCGCAACCAAGAGAATCTTCGAGCAGTGGTTTATTTGAGCTTAGGAGCTCAGGACAGATGGAGGTGGGAGAAAGGAGAATTTGAAGGGAAACAAAGGCCCACAGACCCTTAGGGAGGAAGACAGGTCTTCTAGCCAAGCCAGCCCCAAAGAGCAAGCCAGCCCCAAATCGTTAGCGCTTGGTGGCCGCCTTCACGTCTGGTTGCCCTTGCCTTCTGGGCAGGGAAACTGAGGCTCAGGGGTCAGGAAGAGACTTGTCCAGAGGTATCTGGGCGAGGACGGCCAACAACCCTCTGATGGAGGCGTTCTTCGCTGCCTCGTTTTACAGCGGAGGGAACGGAGGCTCAGAGTCCAGACTCCCGGGTGGCCCTGTCTGGCTCTGAGGTCCGGCCTTCTGACTCCAGAGCCTGCAACGTACATACAGCACTCATTTTCTCCTGGCCCATCTATCTGTCCATCCACCCGTCTGTCCATCTCACAGCTGCCGGCCGAGGGCTAAGTGCTCAGTGGCATATCCATCCCCACGCGGACCCCATGTACCATGCTCAGGGCCTAGGTTGCTGAGTTTGGGGGGTTGGTGGGAGGGAGCCAAGGATCTGAGCCAGGCCCCAGTTCTGGAGGCGGCCTCTCCCTGCCGAGTCAGAGTTCAGGAGCTGCCTTCTGCAGACACTGGCAGCTCGGCCGACTGAAGGAGGTCGAATGACCCTGTGAGAGGCAAGGTCAGGAGCCTTTCCATAAACACGCTGGAAGCCCTCCTTTGGCGAGCCCCACCATTGTAATTACTGGGCGGATGTGACCTGGCCAGGCCGCAGTCGACATCCAGACGCCTCGCCAGAGGACAGAGGTTACAAGGATGCCTCGATTGTTTCCTCTGCTCTGTCCAAGGCTGCACAGGGAGGCGGGGAGTCATTGGATGTGTCCTCTTCCTTCTGCACAGACGGCAGCTCCCCCAGTCTGGTCTGGCCACAGAGAGACCTAGGGGGTGCAGAGGGGCCTGGGGACCTTCCTAAAGGCAGTCAAACCAGTCAGGCCCGCTGGACAGCCTTACCAAGTTCCTGTGACCCTGCTCCCTCACTCATGGGACGGCTTCCTGGAGGAGGCGGCTTTTGAGACGGACAAGGGGAACAGCCTGAATATTCACAGCTAGCCTCTGGTGATGGTCATTATTTCTGGTATGGACAGCTGTCCTTGGCAAGTGCTTACTGGGTGCCAGGCGCTTGTTCTCAAGCATGCCAGCTTGTTTGCTCTTTGTGGCATCTTTCTCAGTCTGGTGCTACTGTGATTCCATTCAACAGATGAGGAAACCGAGGCACTAAAGTCACACGTCTAGCTCAGGGTCTGTGTTGTAAACAAGTACAGGCAGGGTCATTCAGCCAGACAGGGGACTGGTTCTGCCTCTGGGTAGCAGCGGGTGGACCGGCTTCCCCGTCTGTGCGCCTGGAGGGGCCTGGGGCAGGAGCAGGCCCTGACCGCGCCCTCTTCCCCTCTGCGCTCCCTCTGCAGATGTGGACGTCCTCCAGCGGCTGGGCCTCAGCTGGACGAAAGCAGGGGGGGGCCGGAGCCCACCACCCCCGGGGGTCATTCCGTTCCCATCGGGCTTCATCTTTACGCAGCGGAGCCGTCTCCAGGCCCCCACGGCCGCCGTCCTTCCCGCCGCCCTGGGCACAGAGCTGGCGCTGGTGCTGAGCCTCTGCTCCCACCGGGTGAACCATGCCTTCCTTTTCGCCGTCCGCAGCCGGAAGCACAAGCTGCAGCTGGGCCTGCAGTTCCTCCCTGGCAAGACGGTCGTCCACCTGGGGCCCCGGCGCTCCGTGGCCTTTGACCTCGACATGCACGACGGGCGCTGGCATCACCTCGCCCTGGAGCTCCGGGGCCGCACTGTCACCCTGGTGACGGCGTGCGGGCAGCGCCGGGTGCCTGTCCCGCTGCCTTTCCACAAGGACCCAGCCCTCGACCCCGAGGGCTCCTTCCTCTTTGGGAAGATGAACCCACATGCGGTTCAGTTTGAAGGCGCCCTGTGCCAGTTCAGTATCTACCCTGTGACGCAGGTCGCTCACAATTACTGTACCCACCTGAGGAGGCAGTGTGGACAGGCCGACACATACCGGCCCCAGCTGGGACCCCTCCTTCCCCGAGACTCGGGCATGACCTTCACCTTCCAGACCGATCTTGCCCTGCGAGGCCTGGAGAACCTGACCACTGCTGCACCAGCCCTGGGGTCACGGCCAGCAAGCAGGGATCCCAGGGGGACTGCGGTACCCATCACACCCGCCAAGCCCCTGAGGACTAGCACCACAGAGCCTCCCCGGCATGCGGCTGCAGGGGGCCCAGGCCGGATCCCGCTGCCGTCCGCCAAGCTGTCAGCCAGTGGAGCGCTCCCTGCTGTGTCCCCGACCTCTCCTGCAAGTTCTACCACACCTGTCCAGCCATTACGGAAGAGCGCAGCCACCAAGACCCCCAAAAGCCATCCAGCCAGGCCCTCAGTCCCTTCTCCTTCAATAGGCCCCGTCCAAAGCCCTCGCCGACCCCAGAAGGCCGCTCAGCCTTCCTTCAGAAAAGCAGCCCCACCCACCAAGAAGCCAGTGCCCCTCACTTCCCACCCACTTCCTGCCAAAGCCTCTCGCCCCTCAGTGAGGCCGATCCAGAGGACCCCTGGGACGCCCAGACCTCTGCTACCCAGCACTCGGCCCCTACTTCTGGCCACTGGCTCCTCCAAAAAGCCTTTTCTCCCAGCGGGCCAGACCAAGGCCAAGCCGAGCCGTCGCACAAGTGAGACGGCCCCTGCCCGCACCGGCACCCACAGACCTCCCCAACCCACTGTTTCGCCCCTGCCCCCTGTCCTCCATCCTGGATCTCCCAGGATCCCTCCACCAGCCACAGCGATGCCTCCCACCCTTGCTTCTGGCTCGGCCCCCACCAGAAGCAAGAAACCCTCTGAATCAGAAGCCACAAAGAAAGCCAGACCCAAGAGCAGCCCCCGGAAGCCCGTCCCCCTCAGACCTGGGAAGGCAGCCAGGGATGTCCCGTCGAATGATCTGACAACCAGGCCCAGCTCTAGACTGTCCCGGGCCCGCTGGCCGACCACCCCCACCCCAGCATTGGCCCCCATGCGATTCCTGTCCTCCAGTCCCTGGCCCACGAGTCACAGCTACTCATTCTTCCACCTGGCGGGACCCACGCCTTTCCCGTTGCTGATGGGACCTCCAGGGCCCAAGGGAGACTGTGGTTTGCCGGTAAGATGGGGTGAGGTGTGCATGTTGCTTGGAGCTCAAGGGGGTGGCAGGGGCAGTCGGGATAAGGGAGACTCCTGGCATTAGGGCAGAGCCGGAGAAGCACCTCAGAGCAGGGAGGTGGCTGTGGGCAGGGCCTCGACTGGCTCGCAGGTCCCCTGTTCCTCTCCCTGTGATGTGCTCATGATTGTCTGCTCTGCTGTGACCCACGGTCCACTGGGGCAGCTCTGGGTTTGGTGGCCAGCGCTGGGAGAAGAGCATCCCTGGGCTTGGGTGGGCCCAGGCTCCAGGTTGTTCTCTGCTAACCCAACTGTGAAGGTCAAGTGGCTCAAGGAAAACCACTTGCTGACGGGGCCCCCAGGTCACGTGGTTTCCAGAGTCCCGCTCTCCCGACTGCTGGAGGAGAGCCCCTCCAACCCACCAGCTAGTCTGGGGGCCCCGGACAAAGGTCACACACGGGTAGTCCTGAACGTGTTTTGTTTGGCACACGCGGCATTGTTTAAAAATAGTTAATAAGTTACTAACGTTTTCAAAATGTGAGAGATTTCTTATAAAAGACCCGGTGACCAGCTTCTCTTGGAAGGGGGACAGATGCAGTAGCCTGTGGCCTGCTGCCCGGTTAGAGCCTCCCCTTTAGACAGGATGGGCCCCACATCTCCCGATGGGGGGCTTCCAACCCATTCCTTTCCCCTGTCCCCGCTGCTCTGAGTGTTTGATGTGTGGCCCCTGTCAGGGAGTCACACACCAAGGCCCCTGTCGGACGGTCAGGATAGGCCTGAACAGTCAAGGAAAGGAGAAAGAACATTCCACGTACAGGAGATGTTCTCAGGCCCGGTGCCTCTAGCATGCCTGGGACTGTCTCCAGGGGCAACGACCTTTCTGCAGCTGGAGGCCAGTTCCTCTGGGGTGGGGAGTGTAGGGGATGGAGTTTCCAGAAAGCTCAGGCCTCCACTCTGTTCTCCTGCCTTGGAGATGACCACCGTGTGATTTTCTCCTCCCTGAGGCTGGGTTTCCCACCAGGCTCTGTGTTTGAGGTTAGGCTCCCTACAACGTGGAGACGGTGGCAGATGCTGGGAATTCCCAGGCCTTACAAACACACTTAATGAGTTTTAATAATCATTAGGAATAATATTTATTCAGCCTGTCTCCAAGGGGACTGAGAGCCCGTTTTTATTATAACCATATTGTAGAACTTATGGAAATTGTATGCATTGCTTTGCAATTATGTCAACGCTCTGTTTAAGTCCTGTGCTCCGAAATTGTCAGGGCATGAGGTTGGGAGCCGAGAAGAGAAGGACCCCTTCTCATCCCTCCAGGCTGCCCAGCCTGACTCAGGCTCCGGGGCCTCTGAGCCCTGACAACTCAGCTTCCCAAGCTATGTGGGTGCTGGGCTCACCAGCCGTGAGGCCAAAAAGGGGTGAATGGTCCCCCCCTACCCTGAGAGAGGGTGTGAGGCTCAAGGTCTCCACCCCTTCCAGAGGAGGAGGTTAACCCTGTCTCCGGAGGCTCTGTGTGTGTGGTGGGGAGAGGACAGCCATGTCCAAGCTGACACAACTGGAGCAGGAGTGGTTTTGAGAGTATAGAACCTGCCTTTGGGCCTGTCGGGTGCCTGGGCTATATACTGTCCCCTTGGGGTTCTGCGATTCGGGTCAGAAGGGGTGAGGCCTCACTCCAGATCTCCTGTTCAGTACATGGGTACTTAGGGATCATTCCATTCACCCCTCCTCAGTGGGCAGGAGAGGAGCCTAGAGACTGTGCCCAGAATGGGCCAGGACTTACCGAGGGGCACACAGCAGAGTTGAAGTTTACGCCCCCAGTGCCGGATGCCAAGACCGGCACATCCCATCCCGCTCCGTTGAGGGTCCACTCTGAGACTCAGGGCAGGAGGCTGGGGGCTTCAGAGATGTGTCAGGGCCTGTCCTTGGCCTCAGAGGAAGATCTCAATATCTAAAGAATCTACTGTTTCTAGACCTACCAGATTTATGAGTTACATCAGTGGTACCTTCCTTTAGGACCTCACAGGACCTGGGTCAGGAGGGCGGGCTGGGTATGCTGATCCCTGCTGTACAGATGGGGGGGACAGTGGCTAGAGGGACAAAAGACTTGGCCAAGGGCACCTAGCATGTCCTTGCAGGGACTGGAATATGACTTTGGGTTCCTGACATCCAGAGAGGCCATTGGCTGTCCCTGCTCCTCCAACCCTGGAAGGCCAAGGGCAAGAGGGAGGACATCAGTCTGCTTGGGTAGCCTCCCACCTCGTGCCCCACCCTGTTCCCTAATCCCACACTCCCTCAGCTCGGAACCTAGCCTCATTCAAAAAGGAACCCCAAAAACTTTGAGAAGCCTTGTCCAGCCCACCATGTGGCAGGGGGCAAACTGGTCATTTCTATTGTGGCAGAGCCCAGAAGTTCCATAATGGAAGTGGCATCTCTGAATGGTGGTGACAAGGGCTCCTGCTCCCTCTGTCCCTTCTTACCTGCCTCCGACCCCCCATATACATTTAGGATCTCGTCCCAGCAGAGAAGAAGCTGTGCTGCTCTGGGTCGAGGGCTTAATTGTCCGCCGTCTGCGGACATGCGGACCTGCGTTCCAATTCTGACTCTGCCCCTTACTAGCTCTGTGGCCCTGAGCCATGCTAAGCCTTGGTTTCTGCAGAATGTAAGTTCAGAATAGCTCCCATCTCCTGTGAGGAAGCGAGCTGGGTGATCTCCAAGGCCTCTTGGAGATGTTTCTACTGGGTGACTTTGGGAACTTCTTTCCTCTCCCTAGGGCTGTCTCCCCTCTCTGACAGCTTTGGAAGAGCTCCCTCCCCAGAAATAAGTGGGCTCTTATTTTGGAGCCAGAGATGGGTGCTGCGGCTGGGTCTGATGGGATCCGCGTGGTCCCCAGGGGCAGGAGTCAGACTGGCAGAGGCGGAGACAGCTCTGGGCCCCCGGGCCTGCCAGCGGGGGTTGTAGCCACAGAGCGAGGGAGCTCTGTGGGAGCCCCAGCAGCGGCAAGGGGGAGCATGGAAAAGCTGAGCTGGGCCCCGGGTGAGGAGGGGCGGGGAGGCTGCGGTTCACAGAGACTGCACAGAAGCTGCACAGAAGCCCCACGCCTGGGAGGAGGCGAGTCAAGGCCTTATTTATTCATGATCAGGCCGCTGGCATTTGCACTCACTTGCACTTTTTGCAAGCGTCACCTCAGGGAGACCCGGATGAGGGCCTGGCTCGCAGCAGATGCTCCATGACTATCTGTGAAATGAATGAAGGAATGTGATCTTTACAGAAAAAAAAAAGGTTGTCTTGACTCCCAAGCCAGGCTCCTTGAGGTTACACAGATCTCTGTTGCTGGTGGAGTCAGGAGGCCGCATGCAGGGGAACAGCGCTCAGACTTCACATTTGGAGTGACCAAGGTCATCCTTTCATTCTGTCAGCAAATGTGGATTGGGTGCCTTCTTGGGGCCAGGTGCTGTGTGACCTTTGGCGAGTCACTTAACCTCTCTGGGCCTCCGTTTTTACCTTTGCAAAATGGGGATATGCTACTCCCTACGTTTCCCTAGTTGTATGGATTGAGATGAGGGACATAGAGCATCCAGCGCTAGAACCTGGTCCCGGTGGTTGGTTGTGGCTGTTTACTGATGTGCTGGTGGTTGAGATGAGGGTATCACTGCATTAGGAGGACTGGGACTGTCTGGATCCAGGAGGGCCTTCCTATTATTGATGGTTAGGAATAGGGGCTAGAGCTTGAGAAATTCACCCCTTATCCTAGTTATCATCTAGAACCTAGGAGAATGAGGGCTGTTTTGCCTTGTCTTTAGCACAGTGTTTTTTTGAGCTCCTACTATATGCCAGGCTCTGAGCTAAGCAGTTTGCCCACCATATCCTGCAGCTCCAGGTGGGGAACAAGGTCATTGAGAGAGTTCAAGGCAGGGGCTATTTGCAGAGGTGTGGGCAGCATCAAAAGAACCGACAGCAGCTGACGAAGCACACAAGTTGGACCTGGAGGTACAAGGGGAGGGCATGTGTGACTAGAACCCAGTGAAAGTTAAAGAACCGTAGTCTGTAGTCCTCTGCTGGGTAGAGAAATACCCCATCCACTCACTTTGTCCACTCTTCGGTCTCTTTTTGAGACCTCCCATTGGCCAAACCCAGCCAGAAGCAGAGAACAGGAAGGCATAAGGCTGCAGCCTGTAGGCCGGATTCCCAGGGCACACAAGAGACCTGGGGAGCAAGTGGAGAATAACCAGCACCTGCATACATTATCTTAGAAGCTGGATGTTATAGCCCCATCTTGCAGCTGGACAAACTGAGGACTGGAGGCATGGGGAGATGAAGTAATATGTGTAAGCCCGTACAGAAAAGCCCTGGCCCCGGAGGCCCTTCCCTAGGACAGAGACTGGGGGAAAAACTCTCAGAGACCTGAGGGCTATTCTTGGGAATAACGATGTGTTCAGATGGTTGGAAGTGGGAGGGCCCTTTGAGAGCCCCTGCCTCTCCCCATCAAGCCACAGGCACCGAGCAGAGGCCCAGAGACTTGAAGAGTCCCAGCATAGGGTCACCGGCAGTCAGCAGCACACGCAGGCCGGGACTCAGGTCTCCCAGATCCTCAGCCGGGGAACCACTCTACTTGCTGCTGCGGGCCATGCCAGCCAGGACTTACTTCTTTCTGCAAGGCTTGGCAGGCGGGCTATAGCAGCTGGACACAAGGGTGGACTTGTTCTATGGGACAGGGTTCCCCTAGGTCCTGCTGTCAGAGGCCAGGACCCCCGGGGAAAGCCCAGAGCCGCTGCTTGTTTGTTTCCATGGCTGTGTTTGTGCGAGCTCCAGAGCCCAGGCCTCCTTCACCTCCCCTAGGCAGGCCCGTGGCCCCTGCTCCCCTCCCCCTCCGCTCCGGGCCCTCTCAGAGGCCCCGTTGTTTGCAGCGTGGAGTGGAAAATCCCACCCCGGCCTTCGTGAATCATCCCAGAGTCACCCGCTCAGGCTTCAGGCCCTGGAAAGAAATGGCAGCGTTTTTCCACTGCGTGGAGAACAGACAGGGTCTCGGATCAGGCGAGAGGGGGCAGGGGGCGCCCACCCTCCCTTGCCCACGGACAAAGTAAGTCCTGAATGGGGAAGGGTTGGGCCTGCGGCCGCAGCTGGACTGCCGGGTAGCCCCACCCGGGGCTGGTAGAGGAGAGCCTGGCCAGGCCTGCAGCTGAGGGCTGGGCGACCATGACACGGAGCCGGGCTATGGACTGACATCACCAGGCTGGGCCATGGGTCCCAGCTGGCACTCAGAGTCTGCTCTGCAGATGTTGTGGGTGAAGTCAGATTCCCAGCCTGGATGCCCCTGTTTCTGGGGCAGAAGAAATACCAAGAGGAAATGTCCAGGACCTTCACAGCGCTGACCCACAAGGGTCCTTGAGGGAGCTCTACCTTCTGGAAACTGTCTCTCCCTGGAGCCCTGCATGAGCCCGGCCTCACTGGGCCTTAGCCTTCTTCTCTGTGAGTTGGGCATGGTGTCCTCCTTTCCTCTCCTGCCAGATAACTGGAGAAGGAAGTCATTGCCACCCTGCATCTGGGATGCTCATTCCCTAGATGCCTGCAGAGGGGAAGGGCCTTAGCCAAGGTTACACACTGAATCAGGACATACCTAGCCAAGATTCTCTGCATGGAAGCTGCCCAAGAGAGGACAACAAATCAAGTGTCTTAGATTGAACCCAGGTTCTGCCTGTTAGCTGTGTGGACTTGGGCAAGTCGCTTTGCTACTCTGAGGCACTCTTTGGGTTCTCATCTCCTAAAAGGGCTGGGTAACGATACTACTTATAGTCATGCTTAGCCTGAGTCCCTGCATTTCTCTTTAATTCTGGGTCACCAGGAAGATAAGGGCCAACGAGGGCCTTCTGGAAAGGGAAATCTTTGCTCTTCCTGCAAAACAGATGCCAAGGAGGGTGGCTTAAAATTCTGAGTTGGGGAGCTTCCAGAAGCTTGCTTAACAGAAACAACAGCTAACTTTTTGGGCATTAAATATGTGCCAGGCCCCAGGATTAGCACTTCTTATAGATTATCTGTCAGCGAGGGGCCTTCATATCCTCATTTTACATTTCGAGAATGAAGGCTTGACAGAAGTAGCATGCCCGGAGCCCATGCGGGGGCGCCCAGTGTGAACCCAGGTTCCTGGGGCTCTGCCGCTCCCTGGGGAGGAGCTGAGAGGAGCCTGGCCTGAATCCCTGCAGGGAAACCTGCTGAACAAGATAGAGGAGTAGAAACATCCACCCAGCCCCCGGGCTCTGGGTTGAAGGAAGACAGCTGCCAATTTGGCCAAAGGTCCCTGGAGGCTCAGAGGTGTGTGGGACTTGCCTGAGGCCACACAGCCACCCACCCCCTCCCTCCACCCTGGGTCCTTCCCAGTGCCCCTGGGGCCTTGGTGCCCATATCTGCCTGTCTGGATCTCTCTTCTGATTTTTATTCATGGCCGAGCAAGCATGTGGTGTTCATAGGCCAGAACTGTTCACCGAGGCTGCCCAGCGTGAGATCTGGATTAATTACCAGCCAAACCGTACTGGGTTTTCAACACTGATTTTAACTCCGGGCAGGAAACCTGGAATCTCGTTGATGGTTATTTGAAACAAATGAATTCCCCAGGCCTCACACATCCTCGAAAGCCAGGCTTCCTTCGAAGGCTCCGTGTTCAGTTCCTCACATCAAGCACTTAGTTAATCCTCATTTATGCATTCAGGGTAGACGGGACAGTGGCCACTGAACCCAGGGGGACAGGGAGCAGTGGATGCTCAGGCTGAAGGGCTTGCAGAAAGTCTCCAGCGATTAAGTGGCAAAACCGGAATTTGAATGAAGGTCAGCCTTCCATTCAGTAAGTCTGCTTGGCTGCCTCCCTTCCATGCTGCAGGGTTAGGCCTTTCTCATGTGGGAGATAGGGAGCCATTGAATGTCATTGAGCAGGAGAGTACTTTGGGAAGATAAAGAAGGCTGTGGCGAGGAGGACAGGAGAGGAGAGAGGGTGGACATGGGGAGACCAATGAGGGGGCTGTTGCCAGTTCTCTGGGAGCAGTGATGAAAGTTGGATCAGGCTGTGACCCCTGGAAACAGATGGAACATTTGAGTGATGTTTAGACCCCAGTTATTGTGTTAAATGTTTATCGTCTCTCATTTCATCCTTGTGACAGTCCTGTGAAGAGGACATTCTTGCCCCCATTTTATAGGTACAGGCTGGCTGAAGAACTTGCCCAAACCCAGCTGGTAGGTGGCAGCATGGGGTTTAAACCCATGCCTGTCTGATGCAAAAGCCTTTGTCTATACCACATATGCTGCACGGCCTCTCCATGTGCGCAGATACACCGTGGGCAAATCCCTTCCCTCTCTGGCTCTGCGGAGAACTTGGCTGAGCTCTGAGGTCTCTTGCTGTTTTATCTTATCAGACATTTAGCTGAGCCCTGGGGTGAGAGAATTAGCTCCTTTGAGGAGACCATGGTCTAGTGGGAGAGACAAGCTTCCAGGCAGACGATTCCCCAAATAATATATAAATAAAAAATGGAAAGCGGGGACTTGACTTAAGCTGCGGGGAAGGATCAGGGAAGCCTTCCTGGAGGAGGTGGCACCCTGGGTAAGTTTGCTGAGTGATAAAAGGTGAAAACTTCAAAGACCATGAAATACAGCTGCAAAGGCCTGAAAGGCCCAAAGAGCATGAGTTCCTTAGGCCTCAGAGAACCCCTCTTCTTGGTCGTGGAGTGTCCATGCCCAGACCTCTGGAGATGCTTGCGGAACTACTGTGTGAACCCATTCCCTGCTGCCCTATGGCCCTGACTCTGTCTTCTTGCTTTTTCTTTCAGGGTCCCCCTGGGCTGCCTGGGCTCCCTGGACCTCCTGGTGCACGGGGGCCTCGGGTAAGTGATCACACGCTGTCCTTTGGGTCTCCGGCTGGCTCTTTGGCTTTTGTCCCAGTGCCCCGGAAGCTTCAGCCTTGCTATGTGTCCCCAGGATGTTTCCTGCCTCCCCCCAGCCCCCATTTTTCACTTTGTCCATTGGAGCGAACTCAGGGCTCTTCGGGGGTGCTGTGCAGATGGGCATGCCATGGGGACAGCAGTGACCTCTTACAGGGTCTCAGGTGTTTGTGGTGGATATCACCCTTGGCAGCCTGGAGTGGAGAAGGGCTTTCTGCCGACCACATCTCTGGAGCTGATGGGTTTCAGGATTTGTCCAGGAGAAAAGCTGCCTTGGGAGGATACGACCTTTGTGTCCCTCCTCCCATCTCCACAGGGCCATCCTGGGGTGGGGATTCCAACACGGGCAAGGTTGGGGGGGAGCTCCCCATGCTGAGAGGTTTGATCAGAGGTGGAAGGATGGCTTCGTAGGACTGCAGCGGCAAAAAGGAGCTAGCCTGAGCCTTGGTGTGGAAAAGAATCCCATGTTTATGCCTTGCATGCTCTGTTTGAGCTCCTCTCCCCTGCCCCAGGACCCCCGTGGGCCAGGATAATCATTCCCATGTTGGGGATGAGGAAGCCGAACATATAGGAAATGGAAGAGCCAGGATGGGAACCTAATCCCCAAACCATATGCTGGCACCCCTGCGGGTCCTCTTGGAGAAAAATCTGTCCTTTTCCCAAGAGGGCTCAGACCCATGACGCCTGGCACCTGCACCCAGGCTGAATCAGCCTTTCCCACGCTGGGTGCCTGGCAAGGCTCTGGCAGAGACAGCTGCCTGGGGCATATTTTTAGCTCGGAGCCCAGCGGATGGTTCTGGTTATGCAATTACTCCAGACCTGGCCCTGTGCTCTCTGGGCCCAGGGCTCTGGAATCTGCTGTTTGAGGCAGCATTTCCTCCTGGCTCCAGAGTCTCCGCAGAACACTTACCCAGAGCTGGGGACCCCAGAAGTACCAGGGATCTGCAGCCTGGGTGCAGGCAGTTTGCCCTTCCAAACACCTCCTCTGAACCTTTGCTCAGGTCGGCCTCTTGCCCTGACCTGGCGTGCCCTTCTTTGCAAGCTCCTTCTCCATCCCCTGCTGAGATCAAATGCCATCTCATTTGCTGACGACCAACCGCCCTCTTCTCCGAGTTCCTGCAGCAGTTTTTCGCTGCTCTGGATGGCAGGGATGACTTTCCTAAAGCTCACACAGACCGCTGACCTCTGTTGGCGGAGCTGTGATTGCGTGATCTCATCCCACCAGCCCAGCCTTCCCGAGAAATGGGTTCCACTGTTGTCCCCATGCTTCTAGATGAGGACACTGAGGCTCAGAAAGGTTTGGTTACTTTGGAGAAAGTCAACCAGAGTGTCAGTGCCGGAGCTAGGATTGAACCCGGACAATCTGATCCCAGAACCTGTGATCTTAACCATCTATCGTGCTGATTTCTTTCTCTGCCCAAATGAGCCCCTTTGAGCCAGAGCCAGAGCCAGGCCTGTTTCTTTCTCTTTCTCACATGCTGCCTAGCAGAGTGCCCTGCACGCAACAGGTGCTGGGCAAATGGTTACTGAGGAGTTCTAGTCTGGGAGTCAATAGCATTTCCCCCCAGAAGCTGTGTGATCTTAGGCAAATCCCTTCCCTTCTCTGGGCCTCAGTTTCCCATCTATAAAGCATGGAGTCTGCTCAGGATTTGGCAAGGCATTTCCTTGGAGCCGTATTTCCAAGGTTCCTCCCAGCTGTGAAATTCCATGAGTGAGGGAATGACTCTCCCATCATCCTTCTCAGGCTTTCTGTGTGCTCCTCCCCCCGCCCTGCCACCTCCCTGCCATCATTCTGTTTCTAGGCTGGAAATTCCATAGATCATAAAATTCCAGAGATAGTAGAATGCGAAAAGTAGACCATCCCAGCTCCTTTCTGCACGAGGACAGCTCTGGGGCTCAGGGAGTGGCAGGGCCCTACCGGAGGTTGTCCAGAGCTCAGTGGCATCCCCCTTCCCACCTCCATGTACTTCCCCAGCCTGTGGAAGGATGTTGGGGAATCCCTGGGCCCTCCCCGTACCCGGCTTTCTGGGCCGCAGCATTTATAGAATTGGTCTGCTTGGCTCATGGTCAACTATGTGCTCCGTTTCTTTGCAAGACAGTGGCTGGAGAGGGGTGGGGAGTTGGGGGGGG
>RCUC01039280.1:0-22549 GCA_003697995.1 Taxidea taxus jeffersonii | reverse complement strand
CCCCCCCTCCCTCACACAGCAGGCCTCTTCAGTGGGACTGCTCTCCACACCATACTACCCCACGCCCACGACCGGAGGGGGGGGGCTGTCCTCAACCCCCAAAACTCCTTCTGTCTTCATCAAAGAAACAATACCCTCCTCCTTTAGGGCCTTCCCATCTCCTCCTCCGAATCCCCACCCCACATCCCACAATCGTGGTCACTCTCCTTTTCTTTGAGGGCACCAGCCCCTGGTTCAGCCTTTCTCTCTGCTCCAAGTCTTGAGGCTGGCCCTGTGTGCCTTTAAAACCCAGGGGGACAGCCCATCAGGCGCCGGGACCTCCTTACACCTGGTCCCCTTCACCTCTGCCTCCCAGGAGGGAGCCCCCTCTTGCCCTCAGCAGTCCTTGTCATCACCCGAGCTGTTACCCTTCTGGAATCTTCCCTGTGGACTCTAGTTTGAGACCACACCTGTCTTCCTAAATCTTCTAGACCAGCTGCTCTGTCCAATAGAACTTTCTGGGATGATAGAAATGTTCTTTATTGCCTCCGTCCAAAGGAAGGTTAAGAGAGGAACCCTTAATTTTATTTCATTTTAATTCATTCAAGCCCAAATTGAAATAGTTATGGTGGTTACCCGCTACTGGACTGGACGGCACAGTTCTAGAAACCCTGGGCTCAGTTTCCCTGTCTTCACGTCTTCTCTCTTCTCTCTTTAGCTTGGTTTCCATGGTCCATCCCAGCAGCCGCCCTCTTCCCCTTCTGTCCTTCCTCCTGGAAGAAAGCTGCAACTCTAGATTAATCCAGTGGTCCTGCTTTCTCTAGGTCTACATGGGGGGCTGCTAAGCACTGCTGGGGGTGGTGGCGGGGGGCTGTGACTTTGACGATTGGGGCTTTCTTTCTCATAGATAGAACCTCAGCAGGAGTTCGAGTTCTGGCCAGCAAGCATCAGCCTCTCGTCCGTATGACCCCAATCAAGCTTTCCCTTGTCCTTGAACCTCCAATGCTCCCACCTGCTCCCCTGCTGTCAGAAGATGCTGCCACTTCCTGTTCCGCTGAGACAAGAGGCTCTTTGGCATGTGACAGCCGATTCTACAAGGCCAGCTCTGTCTCCAACCTCTCTCCTTCCATTCCTTCCTATCACCCCATCTCTTTCTTACCCCTTGTTTCCATACTTGGTGAGTGCTGTCTACACTTGCTGTCCCCACTTTCACGACCCGTGGAAGTCTGGCGTCTGTCTCCACTCCTCCTCTGTCATTGCTAGCCAAGGTCACCGGTGACTTCCTTGTTGTTCAAATCCAAGGGACTTGTTTCAGATCTTATCTTGACCTTGAAGGCGTGTGACGCTGCTCACCACCCTGCCTTCCTTAAAACTTCCCCGTTGGCTTCTAGGGCCCCCGAGTCTTCTGGCTTTCCTCCCGCCCCTCCTCTGGCTCCTTCTCGATTTTCTTGAAAGGATCACATTCTCCTCTTCCTAGAGTGATCCTCAGGCTTCCCGGATAAGGCTGGGTGCCAAGAATTGTGCCCCCCTCCCCGCGCCTCCACCCAACACATTGCTTGAAGAAACACCTGGGAATTCGCTTTCTCATCTAAGAGCGGCACTGTTGTGTTTTGAACTCCTGCTTGTGCTGATGATCCTGCTGCCTGACATGCCTTTTTGGGTGTGTATAAGCCCCACTTTGAGGAGTTCTGACAACACTGGGACATCTGCTTTGTTCATTTATCCCCTCAGAGGGCAGTATGCTTTAGGGAGGGACACTGACAAACAAAAGGGTGTTGGGAGAGGCTGCCCAGTGGCCAGAAGACTGTCCTATGAGAACTCATAGAAAGAACTGGAAACATTTTTGCCTAACTGATAAACTGATAAAAGATGATAGAGGGTTGATTGCAAAATGTGCAAGAGGCAGGTCCTTGGTCTGGGAGGCCGCATGGAGCTAAAATTGCCTGAGTTGTATTACTGGCAGGGAAGTGGGTTTTGAATGCAGGTAGACGCGTTCTACCATGTCCCAGAACGTTCCGGACCTCCAGGAGATCTTGGGGTCGTGAGTTCGAGCCCCATGTTGGGTGTAGAGATTCCTTAAGAAATAAAACATTAAAAAAAATTCTCTGCAGACAGAAACGACACAGCAGGAGGAAGGCTTGGAGTGTGCTCTACAAGCCAGCCCAGTAGATCCCCTAAAACAGACCCAACTTGGGTGGGCAGTGAGCTGGCCGCCCTGACTTGCCTCTTTCAGACCTGTCCTGGCCAGACTGGCTTTCCCTGATTTGTGTTTTGGTGTGATGCCACCGGCTTCTATCACAGGCTGTCACGCAGAAACTGTCCCACAGAGCTCGCTGTTGTCACTGCCGTGGGGATGTTCTTGGGGGATGTGGGCTCAGTACCTCATACTGTGTTCCCTTTATGGCTGCCCGCCCCTGGGAGAAATTCCCGTCTCATCATCTTAGTACTGAGAATAGTTGTAATTCTCGAGTAATGGGTCTGTCTGTTTCCATCTCATGGACACAGGGAATCGTGTAACTGGCCTGGTTTCCTTTTCATTTGGGCTGCAGGAAAGCTGAGGGACGAATTTGTGGCCTACCCATAGGAGGTGAATGGGGCATTCTAGGGAGAATTTTTGCTTTACTCCCATTTCCCCTCCTCCTGGTTTTTCTTTCTTCTCTTCGCTCTCCTTTCTCTACCATACAGTATTGAGAACGCCCCAGCAAAAAGCAATTTAAAAACACCTGTAATCTCACTATCGTTGTCATGTTTTATGCATACTTTAAAACAAATAAAAATGAGCTTACACTGTGCATAGTGGGTTTTTGGGGGGCATCATGTTTTGTAATTTGCTCCCCCCCTTTTGTAATATGTCATGGACATCTTTGCATGTAATGAAATGGTCTTCTTTGGATTATTTTATTATTTTTTAAAAATTAAAAACCATTTTTATTTATCTATTTGAATGAGAGAGAGAGAGCTCAGAGGGAGAGTGCGAGGGAGAAGCAGACTCCCTGCTGAGCAGAGAGCTGGCCTGGGAGGGGCGGGGGGAAGCTTGATCCCAGGACCCCGAGATCATGACCTGAGCTAAAGGCAGGCCTAATAATTTAGGCGCCCCCTAAATTATTTTAAATATCTATAAAGATCTGGCAGCTTAGTAGTTACAATGAACACGGCTGTATCCACTTTTTGTGTGCCTGGCCTTATGAGCATTTACATACACACTTCCTTCGTGTACATTATGTAATTCATTTTGTGTTTCCACATATTATAAGCCACAGTCTTCCTATGTGCTGACTCATTTGATGCTGATAACCGATTAGATAGATATTATTGTCCCCTTTTTACAAACGAGGAAAGCAAAGCACAGAGAGATTCAAAACCGTGCCAAGGCCACACACTCTGCTTTCCACCTGGCCCTCCGAGCGCCCAGCCCACAAGAGTTAAACTTTCCCTCAGTCTCCTCTCACCTCACTAATTTATGCTATTTTGCCAGGTTCTAAGTAGCCTCGTAAGTCACTAAGAACCCTCTCTGCCACACAGCAGAAATAAACAGTGTAGGGAGTGGCAAATGGCACAGAGAAGGCAAAGCTAAAGCCTTTCCCGAGGGCAGGGGATGAATTCGGGCTGTCTATCGTGCAAGGGAATGCGTTTATTTCCTTGGGCTGTGGTGAACACCAAGCTGGCTTGGGTGGCCCTCTCTCAGGGAGGCTGGGGAAGGCAGTTTTCCAAGGAGACTGAGCCGGGCCAAACGAGCCCTGAGGCCCCTTCTTGGATTCTCACAGTTTAGGAGAATGCCAGTAAGACAAAAGGAGACAGTTGATGGAGCTAACAGTCAGCTCTTGGGCCAGAACCAGAACCCTGGGCTTTCAGTCCAGATTTATGACTCGATCACTCATCTAAAAGTAACAAACCAACAGGGATTGAGTTTCAAACTCCCAACTCCGTGTATTCTTCCCCCAAAGGGCTTTGGCTGCTCTGCAGGCTAGTGGAAGGATGCTGTCACTGTCCTCCGTCCTTTTGTTGAGGTGGCAGAGAGTGAGGCAAGAAGGAGAAGCTTGGGTGGCCCCGAGGATGCCTGGGGAGACTGTAATTGGGTGGGATTGCTACCCACTTGACAAGGAAGAGAGGAAGGAGCCCTCCCTGGTTTCTATTCCCGGATTTGATCCATGTTTACTAGCTGGGAGATGTTGGACAAGCTTCTTGACCTCAGTTTCTTCATCTGCGAAATGGAGTTAAGATCTACTTTGCAAAGCTGTAGTGAGGCTCCCGTGAGCTAGTGCGGGGCGGGGCACCCTTGAAAATACAGGCCTGCCTCAGGGGACCTGGGGAGCGCTGGGCTGCCCCCCCGCACCCCCGTCCCCCCCCACCCCCGCCTGAGGCCGGAAGACGCGTCTGGAAGGGGGCGTGGGCCCGGGCCCCAGTCCAGCACCGCATCCCCGGGACGCAGGGAGTCGCCTTCCCTGCACCCAGGCCCACCGCAGGGTGACAACCGGTGGGGGAGACAGGGTAGCAGCCCCTTCTCGCCCGCCCTGGTGGGCTTCAGGAAGAAGGGGTGAGCAGGCAGAGGTTACCTCCCCACCCCCTACCTCTCTTCCTCCGGATTCTCGGCTGTCTGCCCACGGGAGCACGGCCCTGCGCGCGGTGCCACCGGGGCCATCAGGCCGGGCTGGAGGAAGGCCCGACCTCGGCGCAGCAAAGAAAACAAACACAGATGTGTTTGGCCTGGACCGGGAGGGAGCCCGTCTTCCCCTCCCCCGCCCCGCCCGCGCGCTCCCCCCGGGGCGTGGGGCCGGCGGAAACCTGCGGGGCTGCCCGGGCGGCGCGGGGCCGGGACGAGGCTGACAGTCCCCGGCCGGCCCCCTTCCTCGGTGGGGGTGCTCGCCGCGCCCAGCCCCCTCTCCGGGGTTTCCCCGGGCGCTCTGCTCGCTTTCTCTTTGTCTCTGCCCGCCCTTCCTCGGGCTCCCCGGTTCCCAGCCGCTCGCGCGCCCGCTCGCTCCGCGCCCCGGGCCGCTTCCCTTTAACTTTTCTTCTTTCCCGGGGTTAAAACTTGGCTCGCTCGCGGGCGGCTGCTCGCCGACGTTATTGGCCGGCGCCCCGCCCGGCGCCCCGCCCCCCGCCCCCGCGCTCCCCTCCGCCCCCCACTCCCGGCGCGAGCGGCGGCGGCGGCGGAGCCTTCGGGGGCGTGCGTGCGTGTGTGTGAGTGCGCGCCAGCCAGCGTGAGTGTGTGTGCGCCCCGGGCGCGGGCTGGGCGGCTCGGCGACCGCGGCGGGAGCGAGGGGAGCCGGGCGGCCGCGTCGTCACTCGGGAGAGCGAGGCGGCGGCCGGGGCCGGGGCTGGGGCAGCGGCGGCCGCGCCGGGCATGGAGCTGGCAAGCCCGCGCTGAGGCAGGACGCGCCTGCTGGCCGCGAGCGAGAGGCTCTCCGCCGTCCGACGCGCGGGCTCCCGGCCGGGGCCGGGCAAACTTTTCTTTCTCTTTTGCCCTCGCCAGAGGTAAAGTCCCGAGCGCGGACTCCGCGGCTGGGACGCGCTCTGGGCCGGCCCGGGGGCGGGGGGGGACCCCGGGCTGCGGGAGGAAGGGGCGCGGGGCGGTGCGGGCCCCCCACCCTCCGCGCTGTCCCGCGCGGGGACTGGGGGCGCTGGGCGGGCTGGCCGCGGTCCGGCAAGGCGGGCGCGGGCATGCCCCCCTCGGGCGGCGTGGAGGCGGCGGCGGCCGGGGAAGCCGAGCGTTCGCCCGCGGCCCCGGCTCGCCGTCCGGCCGGGAAGAACGGGCGCGGGCGGTGCGGGCTCGGGGAGGGGGTGGTGGGGCCCCCCCGAGACTCAACTGTCCCCCCTCTCGCCGCCGCCTCTCGCCCCCCGGGACTGTGGGGAGCGAGGCGAGGCGGGCGGGCGGCCGCGGGGTTGGTGCCGCGGAAGCCGGGCGTCCACCCGCGCTCCCCGCTCGCCGCCCGCCGGGGGGTGGAGGGCGCGGGGCGGGCTGGCTGAGCGCAGCTCCCCTCTCTCCGCAGGCGCCTTCTGCGGCGGGCGGACCGACTCCTCGGCGCGGCGGGGCCGGGGCAAGCTGGACGCAGCATGATGCGCGCAGTGTGGGAGGCGCTGGCGGCGCTGGCGGCGGTGGCGTGCCTGGTGGGCGCGGTGCGCGGCGGGCCCGGGCTCAGCATGTTCTCGGGCCAGGCGGCGCAGCCCGACCCCTGCTCGGACGAGAACGGCCACCCGCGCCGCTGCATCCCCGACTTTGTCAACGCGGCCTTCGGCAAGGACGTGCGCGTGTCCAGCACCTGCGGCCGGCCCCCGGCGCGCTACTGCGTGGTGAGCGAGCGCGGCGAGGAGCGGCTGCGCTCCTGCCACCTCTGCAACGCGTCCGACCCCAAGAAGGCGCACCCGCCCGCCTTCCTCACCGATCTCAACAACCCGCACAACCTGACGTGCTGGCAGTCCGAGAACTACCTGCAGTTCCCGCACAACGTCACGCTCACGCTGTCGCTCGGCAAGAAGTTCGAGGTGACCTACGTGAGCCTGCAGTTCTGCTCGCCGCGGCCCGAGTCCATGGCCATCTACAAGTCCATGGACTCTGGGCGCACGTGGGTGCCCTTCCAGTTCTACTCCACCCAGTGCCGCAAGATGTACAACCGGCCGCACCGCGCGCCCATCACCAAGCAGAACGAGCAGGAGGCCGTCTGCACCGACTCGCACACCGACATGCGCCCGCTCTCGGGCGGCCTCATCGCCTTCAGCACGCTGGACGGGCGGCCCTCGGCGCACGACTTCGACAACTCGCCGGTGCTGCAGGACTGGGTCACGGCCACGGACATCCGCGTGGCCTTCAGCCGCCTGCACACGTTCGGTGACGAGAACGAGGACGACTCGGAGCTGGCGCGCGACTCCTACTTCTACGCCGTGTCCGACCTGCAGGTGGGCGGCCGCTGCAAGTGCAACGGCCACGCCGCCCGCTGCGTGCGCGACCGCGACGACAGCCTGGTGTGCGACTGCAGGCACAACACGGCCGGCCCGGAGTGCGACCGCTGCAAGCCGTTCCACTACGACCGGCCCTGGCAGCGCGCCACGGCCCGCGAGGCCAACGAGTGCGTGGGTGAGTGGGGGGCGCCGCGGGGACGCGGGCGGCGGGCGGCGGCGGCTGCGAGGGCCTCGCGGCCGCGGGTACCGGGGAGCGCCGGCGGCTGCCGGGTGGATGCGGCGCGGACCGTGGGAGGCACGGTCCGGGCGGTCCGGGACGGAGGAGGGCTGAGAGCCGGTTCACCCGCTGGCGTGGCGCTGGCCTCGACGCTCGGCTTTGCGCCCTGTGCGCTCTGCGAAGCCGGGAAGCGTGAGAGATGGTTCGGGGCAGAGGGTTTTGCAGAAAACTTGCTGACTGGTCCCCCGGACTCCGGACTCAAATGCAAACATGCGTTTGCCTTACCCTCACTTTGGCGGGACCCTGGGATCCACCTCCGCCTTATCCTCCCCGTCCTACCTCCTCACCCCCTTCCCAGGGCTGCAGCAGGGCGCGCAGTTGGGAACCCAGGCCCGCTTCCCGGGAAGTTCCAGCTCCCCAACCACAGATCCCTTGGGAGGTGGCAGAGCAGTTTGGGACCAGTTCAGCACTCGACCAGTATCTCACTCCAGCACGCTCTGTTTGTTTTTCATGGTTTTGGTGGGGGGGATCCCTCCCCTTTTGAACAGCGTATTTGTGTTAGCAAAAGAGTGATGTGATTTAAATTAATTACTATCTACAGATTACAAAGGAGAGTTCAGTCATTATTTTAAAATAATTCAGTCCTGCTCCAAAAAAGTGTATCAACATTTGTGTGTGTGTGTTGTTAGCGTCAGGGTTAGGCGAAATGGAAGAGCTTTGAATTAACCAAGGGTCCAGCTTCTGGCTTTTTAATGGGGTTTCAAGTCCTGAAAGAAGTCTGACAAAACCTGCACTGGTGAATACTGTTGGGTCAGAAATGTGGCTTAAATAAAGGGGGGGGGGAGAGATCCGTTCTGTTTCTGAATTGTACAACTTTGCTGCTGTAGAAACTCTCAGGCATCAGTCCCCCCGGGGTGGGGAGAGGGGAGACACAAAAACCGAAAAACAAAATTGGGGGGTGGGGAGGAGGAATGCCAAAGAATTCCAGCATGAGATGTAAATTTGCAAATCCCACCTTCTGTTTTAATGAAAAGTATTTAGTCCCTAAATGCACCCGATCCGTGTGCATCTTTTGTGAAGGTACAGCGGTCCCGCCCTACCCTCCCCCTGCAACCCCCAGGCAGCCCAGGGGTTTTCTTCAATCTCTTCCCCCGTCCGAGGCGCATTGCTAAGTGTGCTGGTCCCAACAAACACACGTTTTGAGGTCTGGTTCTGATTAATTGTGTCATGTTGTTGTCGAATAGTTTGTGCCTCATGACTGTGCATACAGACTTTTGAGCGAGCGAATGGAAAACATGTCTTGGAGATCCGGGTGGGCACTGAGGCCCAGTCAGGCGTCAGGGGCTGCACAGGGCTGTGTGCACCGGCCCGGTTTTTGCAGACCTAATTGTTCATCCCCCTCATTTAAGGGCCTGAACGGGTTGCCAGATTGAAGTGAGGAGACTTTGCAGGTTTGCGTGGCGAGCTGGTAGTTACACCCTGACTTCATGGTCTTTGAGAATAAAATTGCTTTGATCTGCTCCCTTCCTTTAGAAATGTTGGTTTTTCCCATCCCTTCTCTTTCCCCCCTCCCTCTTTTCTTCACTGCCTTTTGTGCATAAAAACCCTTTATTGACATTTAAAGGGCCTCCCACGGCTTTGCTATCAGTTTTAGCTCGCCGGGGCATATGAAAGATATCTTCGGGTTGTCCACAGCGGGGGCTAATTGGACAAATGCTAGTGAATACATTTGAGGTGAAAAACGGAATCTTGTGCTAACTTTGTACTGGCCTGAGGATTCCTCTTAGCCTGGGTATTGTTCACCATCACGGCCCACCCCCATCTCTCCCCGTCCCTTTGGATGTGGAGACGGAACCCGTATCCGTCGTAACAATGGTCTTGCACTTGAAATAAACCCTGTAGTTGAGGATTTTGTCTTTTGACCGCAGCATTAACTGTGTGCACAAATTGGATGGACTGCTTTTTTTTTTTACAGCCAAATTAAGCAATCAACATATTAACTAATGTAATTAGTACGTGGGTTTTTTTTTTGTTCAAAAAGCTTAATTAGGCCTAATAAGTACATAATCTGCATGACAAATAATCGGCCAACAATATTTTCTGGTTTTTCCTGAAGTTATTTTAATCCTCAGTAGTCAAAGTATCTTTGAATCTTGCCAATTATTCAGTCATCTCATAAAAGCAAAGCCAATTCAACTAAATTAAAGTTATTTATAGTTTCCTTTTTGAATAGATGTTCTGATATCTTGTAGCTACAGCCTCGGGCACGCCAGGTTGAGGTTCCCATAAAGTCTTCATTGAAGTTTCAGTGATTTTTCCATCATTCCGTAAAAGAGAAAGCCAGCAAAGACAATTTAGAAGTGATTTACAATTAAAGGTCGAGCTTTTTATGAAAAGGCCCTATAGTGGAGATATGTGAATGAATTACTATTTGACAGGTGTTCTGAGACACTACAGGGCACTGTGCTAGGGGGGGAAAAAAAGCATTAATAAATCCTTCACACACTAACTTTCACACTGTCAGATTTTTTTCCCCCCAACATAATCCCCTCTTGTGAATTTCACACTGTTGACATATCAAGGCAAGCCACCCAGATTATTTACAATGGAAGACAAAATCAAGAAGGATGTTTCTTAATTCCAAAAATCAGTCTTGATAAAAAAAAAAAAGAAGCATTATCGCTCTGCTATTTTGTTTCTGCCTTTATAAAATAATGACACAGTGATTTATAATAGACTAAAATGGCATCCCTCCTTAGGTTACTTCCAATTAAACGCACCCTCTCCCCCCACCACCCAAAAAAACTCCAAAAATTTAAAAATGACATGGATATTATTTGACTCCACGGTTCTACCAGGGCCGAGGTCCTTTCAGATGGCTAGGAAGTGCGTACAGCCTATAGGTTTTCTCTGGTCAAGCTTTCTTTTTGATGCCTTTTCAACGTTGAGTTCTCTACGGGATAAATGGGAACTTTTCGTAAAGGCTGATTTTATGTTAAATTCAATTTTGGATTTCTTCTGGAAGAAAAGAACCCACAAAACAATATGAAAGACAAGACCGTGTATAACGTTACAGCCTTGACAGCCCTCAGTGGAATAACTAAATACTTTCTTCCGTCCATATGTATCAGCAGCGCTCCCATGCTCTCACACACATGTGCATTTATATTCTTCGCGTAAAGGAGCATCCGAGCATGGTGGGGGTGTGTGTACATTCAAGGGAAAAATGCATGAACAGTTTTAAACCACCTGGGTTGCTAGGCCCTTTCTCCACTCCCCCTTCTTCTTCTCCTCCTCCTCCTTCTTCTTCTTCTTCGTTTTTTTTCCAAAAGAGCATCTGAAGACCATATTGTGTTTCATAAATTATTGACATCAGTTTTAATCAGTGTCCCCCTGACGTCGGAGCTGTGTTAGTATTTAGTGTCTGACGAAGCATGCTGTTTAATCTTACTGTGGGGATGTCAGCGTGAACCCCTGCCTGGTTTGTGACAGGGTGAGCTTATGAAAACTCGTTCTGCGACTCGCTCTGTGGCTTTGCGTTGCCCAGCTGAAACCCAAAACCCACACAAAAGACGTCTCTGCAAGATGAGCGCCGTGCTGGGCTGGCCTCCTATGGTCATGGGTACCTGCAACATAATGCTGGTAATTGTTTAAACATGGCTTTGGGGGTTGGGGGGGTCCTCATGCTGCGAATGGCTCTCCCGTGCTTTGGCCTACCTTCATCCCCAGCGGGAGAAGGGGGTTTGTGTTGGAGGTGTTGCTGTGAGAAACCCAACGCCCCAGTAAAGACTCTTGCAAAATCAGAAGGCTAAAATTATTTGCTGCTTAGTCTAGAGCCTGGCACATAGCTGTAGATCAGTTGAATGTTTTTACAGTCTTGGTGATTATTATAATTATCATCATTATGGTCGTTAAGTCCTGAGAGCTTTTTTTTTTTTTTTTTTGGCCGAACACTCATAGTAGTCATTTAATCATCGCAGCCATGCTAATAATACGCAGTATGACTGCACTTACTTTACAGATGAGAAAACCATAACCTAGAGGCATTAAAGTGGTTTTCCCGAAGCCGTGTGGTTAGGAGGTGGCGGAGCTGGGTGTTCACGCTTTGTCTTAATGCATCCTTTGTGCGGACTCCAGGAGAGCTTGGACGGTGGATGGGTGGGTCGGTGGGTGGGTGGCAGTTCTGTATCCACGTATAGGAAAAGAATTGGAACAACCTGTTACTTCTGCTAGAATTGGAGATGGTTCCCTAGTTGTGTCAGTCACGTTACGTTGTATTAATTATGTTCATACATATATAAATATGACATTGTGTGTAAGAAATCATCCTTCAGGGGCGCCTGGGTGACTCAGTGGGCTAAGTGTCTGCCTTCAGCTCAGGTTGTGATCCCAGGCTCCCGGGATCGAGGCCCGCATCGGGATCCCTGTTCAGCAGAGAGTCTCCTCCTTCTCCCTCTGCTGCTCCCCTGCTTGTGCGCTCGCTCTCTCTTGCTCTCTCTCTGTCAAATAAATAAAGAAAATCTTAAAAGAAAAAAAAGAAATCATCCTTCATCTTAGCCACCAGGCCTAGTGGGAGCTGGGAGTTAGGAATATAAGTGAAAAGGGTGTAAATACTTTCTTGCAGGTCTTGGCATCCACCAGGGGTGATGATGGCCAAGTCTCTTGATTTCGGGGCCCGTGATCTTGCTCAAAGGTGGGGAAACACAGCTCGTAATCAGAAAATCCTCTATAATAAGGCCCTTTCCGTTTCCCTAGTGCTCCGTCTCCCCCTGGCTTCTCTGGAACATACAGAAGAAAATTGAGGAAGTGGGCTGAGAAGTGTTAAGAGATAAGTTTAGGGGCCTACCCTGGCTGCTCGTGAGCTAGGTGACATTCACATGGGTTCGCACAGGGCCGTTGGTGATCTCGGTTGGCCACACAGCAGTTAGAGTGAAGGTCTCTGTTGGGCTTCTCCCAGCATCCGGTGGGCAAGGCGTCTGCTTCCTACTCTGTCCAGAGAGAAGGGAGACAAGAGTTGTGTTAGGGTAAACCTCCCAGGGTAGGTCTGTGCATTTCCAGCCTTCACCAAGAAGCCTTTGGCCCTGCCCAGACTTCTCTCTGACCTCCTCCTCCTGTAGAAAAATGAGATCCTCGGAAAAGTATTTGAGACTTTATGTCCAGAGTAAATATTGGAAAGGCAGTGGGTTGAAATTCAGATGTTCCCTGGAAGGAATCCCCTCATTTTCAGCTCACAGCTGGTATCGATATCTTCTCCTTGAGATGAGTTGTGCTTTTCATTAAGTAAATTTTTTGTCTTGGGATTAAACCAACATTGTATTCTTAATAGACTTCTATGTTTACACTTCAAAAGTCCGCTGGGTTGTTATTCGTGTTATCTTGATGGCTTCCACAGTGTCTGCCGTGCAGGCCGGCCTCACCAACATAAATGGCTCCCTAGGGGACCGGATTAAAAAACCTTATCTGTCCATACACCAGGATATTTTGTGAGCCAGCATTTTCTTCTTCTTTCAGAAGTGATAATCATACCTTGGATTTCCGCAGCGCCTTTCATTAGAGGGAGCCCCGAGGTCTCCAAGGGCTTTTGAAGGGCTCCGGATTTAAGCCTAATACTTGCAAAGTGGCCCATAGCGGTTTACCCGTCGTTCGGGAAGACCCACAGCAGCCCCCGTGGGCTCCGTGGCCTCGGAAGACGTGGCACTGGGTTGGGAGGCCAGGGAGCTGCCGAGCTGACAATATTTAGTCCAAGGCGGCCATCAGGTGACATCCCAAAGATAGACCACTGCCCCCTACAAAGTGCCAGCCATTGTAATAGGTGCTTTTTATGGATTTTCATCGGCCTTCGGAACCTTGTATAATTGGCATGTCTTTCCCCCCATGTCAGAAGGCCGAGACCTGTTCCCATGGTCAGCCTTGGCCCGTACAGGTGGCACTTCCTTCCCGTCCCCAGCAACCACGGGAGGCCCTGGCTGGGTGTGTGTTGAGCCTAGCCACTTCCTTCTGTGCCAGAGAGAAGGGGCTACGGGCATGCCTTGGACCAAGTGTGGAATGCGTCTCGTCTGAGACTTCCCCTTCTGACACTTTGGTGCCTGGCCCCGAGCCTCCTTCCCGATAAACCTTTTTCCGAGATGTCCGCTGACAGTGGAAGAGCTGAGGTCACCGAGGGGACAGGGGTACCGTGACCGAGGAGTTCTGCCAGGGACTGGAGATGTGTGTTCCGGCTTTGCCTGTGTGGGAGCTGTCCCTGATGATCCCTGGCCTCCTGCCATCAGGACTAGCGTAGAGGCCATCATCTGGGGGAGACGAATTGGTGTCACAGTGCCTTTGCACATGTAGAGAAGATCCAGAAGACAGATGACTGTAGGTGTGGTTATGGAAAGGGGTGGCTTTTCAGCAGGCAAAGGAAATTGGTCGGCTGAGAACTTCAGAAAGTAGAAAGTTACCACTGGATCCAGTAATAACCAAGGGGGCTTCCCAGCTCAGTCTGGAAGCTGGAAGGAGGTGCCAGAAGTCTGTCTCTGTGGAGGATACAGGACTGGCCTGGGTAAGGTAGGCGAGGATTCACCTCCCCCTCAACCCCGCCGCTGGTGCAGGTAGTGGAGCTTCATGTTGGAGCCCCTCCATGCCCTCTTCCTGGCTGGTGCTCCTGATAGATTTCTAGATTTTTCCCCAGGTCCTTTTCTGCCTGCAGATAAGAGAGAGTATTAATGGTCACGTGCAATTTGTACACATTCTCGAGGCTCCACACCTGAGTTCCACTATCTGTAGGACGGCAGGGGCCTTTCAGCGGGCTGGGTTTGAATAACTGAGACTTAGGTAACAAGGAGATGAGAACAGAGCTTGTTTAGTTTCCCAAAGCCCTTGTATGTTGCACGCTTTCCATATTTGATGGGGCATCCCCAAAGGGTGGGACACTCTCTGCCTGCCTAGTTATCACTGTCAGAGCTTCTGAGTTCATCTGTTCCAGCTTGGGGTGGCCGTGGTGCCTACTTAGCCATCATGCCATGGCTCCCCTGTTCTGGAACCAGGACAGACATTGCTAATCAACCCACAGCACTCTGTTCTTCTAAGGCCAGAGATGGTCCCAGGGTTTTAGCATCCTTTACAACAGAATACCCTGGACTGCCATAATGTCTTAGAAGTAGCCTCGGAGATGAAAACCGCGTGACCATTTTCGGACCTAGAAGACCTTCCCCAGCTCCCCCAGCCCGCAGTCAAAGGGGAACCCTGTAAGTGGACGTTTCTGGAGCTGTTGGTGGGGGTGGCCATCTCTCGGGTTGGGGCATGTTGGGGCAGGTTGGGGCAGATTGGGGAGGTCTTGCATGTGAAGGGTTGGTACCTGTACACTTGTGCTAAACCACGAACACCACTGGTCCCCCAGAGGGAGGAACTTTGCAGAACGCCCCAGACTCGGGAGGTGCGGAGGGTCTAGAGCGGAGGCGGATTTCGGATTGGGCTCCTCTAAAATGTGGGGGGATTGCATTGCAGTCCACCGGAATACAGTAACCCCGTGCACTGGCTGTGTGGTTAGCATTTTTGTTTTCTCCCCTGCCACGAGCTCTGAGAGACCAGGTTCCCTGCAAAGGGTGCCCTCTGGAGGGTGAGCTCCAGAGCTCCCAGGCAGCTTCCCATGCGCTGGGAGAGCTCCGGGACTACCCTGCCATGCCCCCAAGTGGCATGGGAGTGGGTCCTGACCCCCAAGCCACGTCTGGATGGCATCGAGACTCTCCCCCGGCCACTTTCCCTCGGTGCCCTGCTTCCGTGGCCTCGATGGTAACTAACTGATGGCTCCAACCCCAGCATGGAAAAGGAAACACATTGTGTTGACAGATATAAAAATTGGCATCGGAAACATGAAAGTACCTTTGAGTCGGACGCCCCAGGGCAGGGCTTCTGGACACCCTGACATGGTTGTTTTTCCTAAATCCGAGATGCCTGCAGGAGAATATGACCCACATTTAAGTGACAAGCCGGTTTCTGATTGTCCTGCTCCGTAGGAATGATGTTAAAATACCAAGGTTGGAGAGCCCAGCTTTCTGTTTACTTGTATATGGAAGAGCTAGATGTGTGCGTTAGGACTTAGGATTGAGACCAGCAGTGTCCAGCCTCACGTGCCCTCCACCTGCCGTGTGTGTCTCTGTGGGTGTGTTGTTGAACCCCTGTGTGCCTTCAATGCCCTCGGCATGCTGGGAGTTCTGTGCAAGACCTCGGTGGGATATGGGGGGCCAGGGAGTGAGAGGTGCCCATGCTACAGAGCAGGGTGGGGGGAGCTCAGAGGCAGACCGCTCGTCTGACTTTGGCTCAGCACACATGTCTGTCCCCCTTCCTCCTGCTGTACTCCGTTCTAAACACGGCACAGATACGACCTCATTTTATCCTCACAACCGACCACGATGTGGCTTCTACCAGTATTACCCGGAAGGAAATTCCTCTCTCGAAGTGTGACATCCGTACGGAAAAACACTGGGATCCTAAGTGTCCAGCTCGAGGACCGCTGATGAACGCCCACATCAGGAACACACCAGCAGCCCCAGAGCTGCCCTGGGCTCCCTCCCTGTTGCCACACGCCCTTCCCAACAGACATTGGCTTTGACTGCTTTTGAGCTCTAAGTGGAGTCGTGTTTTGGCTTCATTTGCCCCATGTTCCGTTCGTGGGGCTTATCTGCGGGTCGTCTCCTTAGTTCCTGAGGCTGTGTCAGGTCCTGGAGCATACACGTGGTCCAGTTTAGTTGCCCGTCCTGTTTGTGCCGGACACTCGGGTGGTTTTCTCATGCCAGCTCGTGCAAAGGACGCTGCTGTGGATGGACCTGTCCTCGTCCTTTGACTTGGGCGCGTGTGAACGCGTTTCCGTGGGGCGTGTATCCAGAAGTAGAGTCATCTGGATCCTGGGGGTAGCTGTCAGGCCAGCTCTGTACATCACGGCTCTACATTGTGCAGAAGGCGGATGTCCACATTTACATTCATGCGTAATTCTACAGGTGAAGAAACACAGGCACGTGGGGGACATGGTCCTGGCCCAGGGCCACCCAGCTAGCAGGTGGGATGGCCCCGGGTCCTGCTTCTCACTGCTGTGTCTGATGCTGCCTCTCATCTTTAATCTGTATATACCCTGTCAAGGAAAACTGTTCATACTGGGCGGGGGGTGTATGTTAAAGTTTCCCTTTACTTCTCCGGGTCTCCGTTGTGTCTCGCGTAAAGGGGCGTGAAGACCGTCTCCAGCTCTGATAGTCTGTTCCAGTGAAATGTGCCTCCTTCCTGAGGTGGCTTTTGCTGTGTTCCCCACGCCGTCTGTTCCGCTGGGAGTCCCTCGAAAGACTGGTCAGGCTCTGAGTAGGGGGCCTGTGCCGGCCCTTCAAGACCACCAGGGATTTGTCCTTCTCTCCCTCACCAGCTGTTCCAGTTGGGGAGGGGAAGCATGGGGCACGTTCCTTCTTCGCCCTCTGGCATGTCAGCTAGCCAGTCTCCTCTCTCTCTGCGTGTACAGCTGGATGGACGTCGACCAAGTCAACTCACCTGTGTAACCAGCTCAGCCGTCAAGAAATAAAACGTTTCCAGAAGGCCTCCGAACGTCCTTGAGATCACCACCCCGCGGTATACGACCATCTTGTCTTCTGGCACTTCTGGGTTTAGTTTTGTCTGCTCTGGAACTTTCTGTAGATGAAATCATACTGTAAGTTCTCTTCAGTACCTGCCTGCCTTTGCTCAGCCTTATTTGCTTATAAATAGTCTTAAACATATGGTATCCTGGAGTCCTTTTTAGTTTGATGGATGATCTCAGCTTCTCGGGGGTACAGATCATCCTGCTTGCTCTGTCTACCGACCTTTGCTCCATGGGAATGATTTCCTTGTGGGTTTTGTAATGTCTGACTGTGAGCTTATCTTTTCGGGGGGATTTTATGGAAATCCCACTGGTCTGAGATCTGGAGTGTCCCTACTGAGTTGATTTTGCCAGACATCTTCGTGGTATCATTGGTGTGGGATTGATTTTTCCATTAATTAATCATCTTGGACATTTCTGTATCAAGTGAGGATTTTTCTCTAGTTCCTCCTAGGCCTGGATTGCTGCTGCTTTTCAGCTGGTCTCCTTGCCCGTCTGTCTTGTTCCCCAGCCCCCCGATCTGTTCTTACTGGTAGTTCCCGCTGCCAGATACCGAAATGGATGGTTTCCTCATCCCCTTGATTGGTTGTCATTTCTTGGTGCAGCCAGCCCTGATTGTCCTACGTAATAATATCCTAAGACAGCTCCCTCATCTGTGTCTGTCTCCTTCACACACACACACACACACACACACACACACACACACACACATGCATGCATCACACACATTCCTGATCACCCTTTTCTTTTATTTTTTAAAGATTTTATTTATTTATTTGACAGACAGAGATCACAGGTAGGCAGAGAGGCAGGCAGAGAGAGAGGAAGGGAAGCAGGCTCCCTGCTAAGCAGAGGGCCCGATGCGGGGCTCGATCCCAGGACCCTGAGATCATGACCTGAGCCGAAGGCAGAAGCTTAACCCACTGAGCCACCCAGGTGCCCCCCTGATCACCCTTTCCTTACTCCACTTTCCCCTTTTCCTCCCATAACACTTACCATCTTTTAACACACCATGTAATTTACTCCTTTATTATGTTTATCGACCGTCTTTCCATCCTACCACTAGTTCCATTTTTACACTTGTTGGGAAGTAAGTTCACATAAGGGTGGGAGTCCTTGTCTGTGTTGCTCGTGAGGGTCCTGGCGTATAGTAGATGATTACTAAGTCTTGGTTAAAGGAAAGAATGCAGGGTCTCATTTGTGCGTCCTGGCCTTGAAAGTCTCAAGGTCTCATCTCCTTTCTGTATGTGGGTGTTAAAACTGAAGCCCAAAGCCATGAAGGTCTGTTTCTAGGTCAAATAACCAGGCTTTCTTTCCTTTGATCTCTTTTTCCTTCTCATCCAGCCCCACTCACACAGACCTCTTGGTCACCGCGATCTCAGTGTTTCTCTTAATACTTCAGCTTGTAGATTCTTAATTCTTCCAGCACCTGGGGATTTCCTTTTATTTCTTGTGAATCTGCTATGCATTAAATATTTTTTAAAATTACATTTCATCTAGTATTTCTAGATGTTTGCCGTGGTAGGGTTTCTGCATGAGCTCAGTCCACCTTGTTGCCAGAACTCAGAGCCATATATTTTGATCTTTCATCCATCTGGAGTTAATTGTGACATATGGTGTGAGGTAAGGATCTCTCTCTCTCTTTTTTTTTCCCCCTCCAAATATTTAGCCAGTCATTCAGTGACAATTACTGGGGAAAAAAAAAATCATTCTTTCTTAGTGATTTGAGATGCCATATTTATTAAATGGTTACGTTTTCTTATAAACTTGGATCTGTTTTCTGGATTTTCCATTTTGTTTCACTGATGGGTCTGTTTTCCTGCCACTTCCCATCTGTTCGATTGCTGCATTTCAATGTGGGGTGGGTTCGGTACTTGCTCACTGATCTTTTCACATTGGTTCTTTTCCAGTTATCCTCACTACTGTTCTTACGTATGTGTGCGTGCCTGTGTGCATGGGCTCTGGGTGGGTTTGTCAAACATCAGTAGACATGCCATGGATAATTGGATGGCAGTGTTCTTAAAGTGACCGTGGTGACAATGGATAACCTCCCACTTTTTCAATTGCTATTATATCAACTCAAGTGTCGCACTTCATGATTTAATGATTTAAAACGTCTCCGTTAGGGTCGTAGGATACGAAATGGGTGGGATGGACGTCTGGATAAAATCACAAATTGTGTGTTTCTTTTCGCTGCGCCTTCGAGATAAATCTGTAAGAAGTTTTATTGAGCCATAATTGAAATCCAGTCAGCTGTGCTTATTTAAAGAGTGTAAATCAAGTAAGGTTGACATGCGCGTGTACCTGTGAAAACATCAGCACGATCAAGACACAGTACCATCTCTCCGTCAGCCCCAAATGTCTCCTAATGCTCCTTGGTAATTCCTCCCACACCTCCTGCCCCTTTCCCTGAGAGTACTTTCTGTCATTTTACATTAGTTTCCCTTTCTGGAGTTTCTGGTAAATGGAATCATAGGGTATGTATTCTTTTTTGTCTGTTTTCTGTCGTTCTGCACGATTATCTTGAGATTTGTGTGATGCGATGTGCATCACTGGTTCGCTGCCTTTTACCGCTGGTAGTGGTCCATTGTGTCCCTGCACCTGCTGATGGACACTGAGGTCATTTCCCGTGTTTGGCCGTTACTGATAAAGCAGCTGTGGCCATTCCTGTGTGTGTGTATTTGCGGGCACAGATGCATTCCTCTCTCTTGGGTAAGCGCCTAGGAGTGGAGTGACCGTATGAGATGGTACGTGTATGTTTAACTTTTTAAAAAACGTTTTAAGGGACGCCTGGGTGGCTCAGTTGGTTGAGCGGCTGCCTTCGGCTCAGGTCATGATCCCAGTGTCCTGGGATCAAGTCCCACATCATGCTCCTTGCTCGGCAGGGAGCCTGCTTCTCCCTCTGCCTCTGCTCGCTCTCGCTCTGTCTCTCTCTGAAAAAAAAAAAAAAAAACGTTTTAAGAAGACAGCCACGCTGTTTTCCAGAATGGTTGTACCCCTTTACATTCACACCAGCAGCACGAGTGTTCCAATGTCTTGTCTTCAATTTCTAGCTCTTGCCAGCATTTGATATGGTTGGTCTTTTATTTTAGCCATTCCGAGAGGTACATGGTAGAGGGACGTTGAAACCTTTACAGGTTTAAACCTAACACTCCAGATGTGTTAGGGGGCGCCTGGATGGCTCTGTCTGTTAAGTCTCTGCCTTCGGCTCAGGTCATGATCCCAGCGTCCTGGGATCGAGTCCCGCATCGGGCTCCTTTGCTTGGCAGGGAGCCTGCTTCTCCCTCTGCCTCTGCCTGCCTCTCTGTCTGCCTGTGCGCGCACTCGCGCTCTCTCTCTCTCTCTCTAATAAATAAATAAATAAAATCTTTAAAAATAAAAAAAAAATAAAACTCGTTTGCTGATTAAATTAGTTAATTCTCTCCGCTTGGATTTTTTCAGATTCAGCTGTCACCCTCAAATCATGAATTTTTTAACACTCTTTCTCTAATACTTGTACTTTTATTTCCCCTGTCTTCCTGCATTGGCTTGAACGTCCAAGTAATGGTATACAGGAATGCTAACATACACCCCTGGGTTGCATTCTGACCCTGGTGAGAATGTTTCCAGCATTTACTCAGTAGGTATGTTTTTGTTACTAGTTTTGGGTAGATAGTCTTTATTGTGCTCAAAGAAATGATTCTGTTTCCTGGTTTACTAGGAGATTTACTCCTTTTTTGGTGTTACTGTTTTGTTTTGTTTTAAGATTTTATTTATTTATTTGATAGAGATCACAAGTAGGCAGAGAGAGAGAGAGAGAAGAGGAACAGCCTCCCCGCTGAGCAGAGAGTCTGATGCGGGACTCGATCCCAGGACCCTGAGATCATGACCTGAGCCGAAGGCAGAGGCTTAACCCACTGAGCCACCCAGGCGCCCTGGTGTTACTGTTTTAAGTTACGATGTGGAATGGTAATCCTTTGGATATCAATCAAAATGATCATATACTTTCACTCTATTAATGTAGTGAATTGCATTAATTTCATTCTTAAATTTTTTTGGACAGTTTTACTGAGAGGGATTCAAGTACCATGTAATTGTAATTCACCCATTTAAAATATATGATTCAGTGCTCTCGAGTATGCTTACAGAGTGATGCAACTATCACTAAAATCCATTCCAGAACATTTTTGTCTCCCAACAAGAAGATCTAGTACCCATTAGCAATCATGCTCCATTCCCTCTCTCCCACCACCACCCCAACCCTAGCCAACCACTCATCTACTTTCAGTCTCTGTAGATTTGCCAGTTCTGGACGTTTCCCATAGAGTCATACCGTATGTGGCCTTTGTGATGGACTGCTTTCAGTTAACGGTGTTCTCATGGTCTTTCCATGATGTAGCATGGAGCAAAACTTCATTCTTTTGTATGGCTGAATAGTATTCCGTTGTATACGTACACAGCATCTTATTTATTTTTTCACCGATGGCAGATACGTACGTTGTTTCCACTTTCTGGCTTAGGAATAACGCTGCTGTGAGTATTAATGTGTAAGGTTTTCGGACGGAGATGTGTTCCTATTTCTCTTGGGTTATGTATCTAAGAGTAGAGTTGCTGGGTCATATGGTAACTCTGTGTTTAACTTTTTGAGGCACTGCCAGACTGTTTTCCAAAGCAGCTGTACCGTTTTGCACTCCCACCTGCAACATATGAGGGTTTCATTTTCTCCCAATTCTTCTTGTCGATGCTTATTCCCTATCTTTCTGATTATAGCCTTTCTGGTGGGTAGGAAGTGGTATCTCATTGTGGTTTCGTGATTTTCTAAATTTGAACAAGTCTGGCATTTTGGAATGCGTTTATTTGGTGACATGTTGTTCTTTGCTAATATTTTATTTTTGATTTTTTAGATCTCTTCAAAAGTGAGATTTGCCTGAACTGCTTTTCGCCTTATATTGCCTTTCGTGTCAGGGCTATTCTGACTTTATGCAATGGAGTGAGAAGTTTCCAGTTGTTTCTCTGCCCTGGAATAATTTAAGGAGCATGAGAGATAGCTTCCTTGAAGATTTACCTGAATTAGCCCATCTGGGCCCTGTGCCATTTTTGGAAGTAGTTATCTGATAATGATTTCAATTTCTTCCATGCTTGTATGTTTATTCAGGAATTTTTCATCTGCTTTTTGAGTCAAATCTGGTAATTTGTTTTCCAGGAAAATTATCATTTACCCAGATTTTCACTTTTTTCAAGCATTGTCGTATGTAGCAATCACTAAAACCATTTTTTAAAAAAATTCCCCATGTGCCTATATCATCTTTCTGATTCCTAAAACTATGTATTTATTCTCACTCTCTGCCTAGGTTTGGTGTTTTTCTTGATATTTTTGAGAGCGATAGTAATATTATCTATTGAACACTTACTGTGTGTCAGGCCTTGTGCTGAGCACTCTGTGTGCACTCAGTTTTTAAACCTGTAGAACTTCATGAGTTGAGTACGATTATCCCCATTTTCCAGGTGGTTGAGAAGTTCAGAAATCAAACTTGCCCGACGTCAGCTGGCTGCAAATCCCAGAGCTGTAATTCTAGCAGGACCTGTCAGCTCAGTGCTGGAGCTCTTACTGCTTGAGCCTGCCCCTTGTTTTTGATGTTATATATTGCTTCTAGTTTTCTTTTTTCTAGCTAGCTAGCTATCTGTTTATCTACCTATTTATTTTAGAGATAGAGCATGTGAGTGTGCATTGTGGGGAGGGGCCCGAGAGGGAGAGAGAGACTCTTAAGCAGGCTCTATGCCTGGTGCAGCTGGCGAGGTGGGGCTCCATCTTATGACCCTAAGATCATGACCTGAGCTGAAATCAAGGGTCAGATGTTTAACGGACTGAACCCCACGCCCCCCCC
>RCUC01039250.1:0-32640 GCA_003697995.1 Taxidea taxus jeffersonii | reverse complement strand
GCCTTCGGCTCAGGTCATGATCCCAGGGTCCTGGGATCGAGCCCCGCATCGGGCTCTCTGCTTGGCAGGGAGCCTGCTTCCTCCTCTCTCTCTCTGCCTGCCTCTCTGCCTACTTGTGATCTCTCTCTCTGTCAAATAAATAAATAAAATCTTTAAAAAAAATCTTTGGTTAAAAGAAGCCTAAGGAAAAAATTGCAGAATATCTAGAAAACAGGAATGATGAGAACAGAGAGTACTGAGCTGGAACACAGAGAAACCAGAGAACTAATAAATCAATCTCAAAACTGGCTCTTTGAGAACCCAAAAACAAGACCAAAAGATAAGACAACAGCCAACCTAAGCAAGGGGAGAAAAGAACCAAAAGAAAACAAAATGAAAGGCCCAAACTGGGAAATAACAGACTTGGTCATAAGTCTCCCAGGGTTACAAACAATTTGTGTTATAGGCAACAGAAAAAGTAACTATGGTAGGGGAACCCTTAACCACAGAGAAATTTCTCAGGAAGAGATCCTTGATGCTTTATTGAGCTACTGCCACTGTTTCAGATGTCACCTCCAGACCCAATCCATTCCAGGAGGAGCAGAACGGCTGTGGCTTCCCAGAAGTCCCTTGGAGAACACCCCTGAACTTAACACTGGTTAGAACTCAGTCGCTGCCCACCACAGTTTGCCACAGCAGGAGTTCTTCCTGAATTACACAAGAAGAGGGGGAGCCATGGGTGACTGCATGGTTCAGTAGGTTAAGCATCCGACTCTTGATTTCAGCTCAGGTCATGATCTCAGGGTCATGAGATCAAGTCCTACGTTGGGCTCTACACTAGGTGTGGAGCCTGCCTGAGATTTTCTGTCTCTTCCTCTCCCTCTGCACCCCCCCTTCATTACAGAGTGTGTTTGGATATCTGGTAAGGCAGTCTTCTCTTGAGTCAACAGTTTCCCATCTTGTACATTTACTGTGATGAACCCTTGAATCATATCCTTAAGTTCCATGACATTCAGGTAGGGGAAGAAATGGATAACGCCTATTGGCATCCTTCAATTTCCAATGTTTCTGGTCCCCTTTCCTCCACTCTCTCCCTTTTTAGAGATTATCTTTTCCTCTTTATCAGGATGAGATATAGATGTTCTGACAGTTCAAAAGTCAAGTGAAGCTGCTATGAGTGGTCAAAGATACATTACTATTGAAAGTTAGCACACCTGTGTGGCTCAGTTGGTTAAGCATTAGCCTTCAGCTCAGGTCATGATCGTGGGGTCCTGGGATCAAGTCCTTTGTAGCACTCCTTGTTCAGTAGGGAGTCTGCTTTCTCCCTCCCCCTCGGCCCCTCTCCCTGCCTCTGCCTCTCTCTCTCTCAAATAAATAAAATGTTTTTTAAAAGAAAGTTAATAGAAGAGGTTCGAGTGTAATATTTATACTTACAAACAACTAAAGATAACAGTATGAATATCAGATACGGTGTGGCAGGAGTTCCGAAGACCACCCTCAAGAGCACCCAGGCCTTCTGAGTTAACTCTTCACTATATACAAGGAGAAGAGGGCTGTGTCCCATCCTGCAATGAAAACCTATCCCTCCATGTTCTGTGCATATAAACAAGTTTTCTGCAAGTTGAAAACCAAAGATATCATAACCTGAATGTGGCTTATGATATTTATGTAAATATTTTTTGATGCCAGATCAAGAAGACACATTCTAGGATTACATTTCCTTTGTATACATTGAACTGATGAATCCTGGACCTTTGGGAAAGAGAGTTGTTTCAGCATCAAGGTCCAGTGAATTCTCTCTTCTTGTGCACCATTAGTTGGTAAAATTATGACGTTTTACTTTCTTTCTTATTTTGATCATAAATTCCTCATCAGTTCTTGTTTTCCTGTTTCTAGATGCTTTCCTTTATTTTCTTGTACTAATTAACCATCATCATATTCAATATTCTTCAGACTCCTAATTGTACCATCTCATATTTGAGTTCACACACACATGCCCTTTCTTCTCTGAATTCTTGGAGTTCTCTCTCCCAGAGCCTGCCATTCTCCTACTTCAATCTGCTCTGATTGCCAATCAGGCCTTCTGCCCAGTTGGCATCCCTGATATTTCCTATCATTGTGCTCCTGGATTAGATCCACTGTTTTGTGGATCCCACATTTTCCTTTTTCTTGGCTTATACCCTTGTTTTGCTGGAGAACATCCTCAAGTAGTTTCCTAAGAAAGTATATTTGAGAGAAATTTCCTTAGCTCTTGCATATCTAAAAATATTTTAATTCCATTGTCATATTTCATGGATATTTTGGCTGGTGTAGGATCTGGATTGAAAATCATTTTTTCTTGGAATTCTGAAAACATTGCCCTATTATCTTTTTTAAAATATATTATTTATTTATTTGAGAGAGAGACCACAAGCAGGGAGGAGAAGCAGACACACCCCCAACCCCCACTAAGCAGGGAGCAGGTCACCTTGGGATCCCAGCATCCTGGGATCACGACCCAAGAAAAAAGACAGATGCTTAACCAACTGAGCCACCCAGGCGCCATGCCCTATTATATTTTTAAAATTGTTGCCCTATTATCTTTTAATCATCCAGTGTTATGAAGATGGTGCTACTTATTCTGATTCCTGTTCTTTTTTCTCCCTTTTATCTTCCAAGAACTCTTGTTAATTGCTTGCTGGACTTCTCAAATTATTCTTCCTAGTCCTTATATTTCTGCGCATATTTTTTGTCTGTATTGTTTTGTTCTGTTTCCTAGCAGACTTCTTCAGTTTTGCCTTTCAATATTTCTATTGGAATTTGAACTTCAATAATCACATTTAATTTCCAATAATTATTTTTTCTTCTCCATTCCTTTTACATAATATTCTATTCTTGTTTTGTGGATACAATATTTTATTTTAGTTTTCTGAATATGCTAATTAAATTAAAAATTTCTTTCCATATGTTCCCTGCATTTTCTGGAATTCCTTTAAGTTTATTTTTTCCCATAGGTTATACTTGATTATTTTTAATGTCAAAGGCCTTCTTCAAATTTCTGAGGATTCTTAGTGGCTTTTTAAAAAGGTTTTATTTATTCATTTGACAGACAGAGATCACAAGTAGGCAGAGAGGCAGGCAGAGAGAGAGGGGAAGCAGGCTCCCCACTGAGCAGAGAGCCCGATGTGGGGTTCAATCCCAGGACCCCGCAATCATGAACTGAGCCGAAGGCAGAGGCTTAACCCACTGAGCCACCCAGGCACCCCTCTTAGCGGTTTTTAAATATTTAATAAAGAAATGCTGGATAGCTATTGTGGATTTAATCTGCTTTAGGGCAAATAGGTCTGTTTTCCTGCTATGACTCTTCTGTGTAGGCCAGAGAACTAAAGAACAGAGTTCACATTCTGCAAATGTTCGAACAAGGAGAAAATTGTTCAGGAGTTGCCAACTTCCATGCTGGAAGCTCCACTTCTCTGTAGACATTTCATTCCATTTCTTTAGAGGACGGTCACAGGTTTTTCTTGCAGGCCTGTACCAGCTGTCAGCTCAGCTACCTGGTAGAGAAGAGGAGGTTCCAACTGTTGCAGTCATTCTGTATTGGGGTCTTCAGTTAATTCTCATGTGTTCGGTTCCATTTCATTCTGTTGCCTTCCACCACATGCCTGCTGATTCTGAGCCTGCTCTGGGGCGTCTGGTGGCTCAGTTGGTTGACCATCTGGGTCTTGGTTTTGGCTCAGGTCATGATCTTGGCACTGTGACCTTGAGCCCACTGGTCAGGGTCCGAGCTCAGGGAGGACTCTGCTGGAGATTCTCTCTCTCCCTCTGCCCCTCCTCCCAAACATGCTCGCTCTTGCTCCCTCTCTCTAAAGTAAGTAAGTAAATAAATAAATCTTAAAAAAGGAAGGAAAACTCTGTGTGTGTATACATACAACTGTGAATATAATGTATCAGAATTAATTCATTTCTCATCTATTTTCCCATTTCCTAGTACATGTAGTTAGGTTATTAAATTTTTTAAAGATTTTATTTATTTATTTGGGAGAGAGAGAGAGATCACAGAGGCAGAGGGAGAGCGAGAAGCAGACTCACCACTGTGCCTAGAGCCTGATGTGGGGCTTGGTCCCAGAACCCTGAGATCATGACTTGGGCCGAAGGCAGATGCTTCACCGACTGAGCCACCCAGGCGCCCCGAGGTTATTAATTTTTCTAGATGACTACTTTAGCTACATAACGTAGGTCATTGTTCGTCATTTCTGAAGTTTATCATTTTAGCTGTTGTTTCCTCTTCAGCCAGAGTTATTTTGAAGTCTGCTCTAAAACTTCCAAGTGGAAAGTGGTTTTTCATTTTGTTTTGTTTTACTTTTGCCCATTCTTTTGTTCCTAAATTTGAATCTTATCATAAAGTTGCCAGAGACTGGACTGCATGATTTCAACATTTTGGTATTTACTGAGACTTTTTTTTGAGGTGTCTAATTCATAAGTAACTTTAGGAAATTTTCCATAGTGCTTGAAACAAATTTAGGTTCTTAATTTTTTGTTATCATCTGGGATGCTAGTTCTACAACTCCAGACCATCCGTTTTGCCCTTCTCATTTTCCATTGCCTTTTTGGATGTGCTTTCCTAAAAATATATATTCCTATCAGTCCAAGGAATTTTTAGACAAATCGATTAGGAGTTGGTGCTCTGTGTGTCATATTGATAAAATCCTTCTGGTAGTTGGTTTTCTGTCAATTGCTATTCATACTATATTTTCCTGGTTTTTCTTTTTTTTAAAGATTTTATTTATTTATTTGACAGACAGAGATCACAAGTAGGCAGAGAGACAGGCAGAGAGAGAGGAGGAAGCAAGCTCCCTGCCGAGCAGAGAGCCCGATGCGGGGCTCGATCCCAGGACCCTGGGATCATGACCTGAGCTGAAGGCAGAGGCTTTAACCCACTGAGCCCCCCAGGCGTCCCTTTCCTGATTTTTCTGAAAGATTTTATTTATTTATTAGAGAGAGTGAGAGTGCACAAGGGGGGGGCGGCAGAGGGAGAGGGAGAAAGACTCCCCCCTGAGCAGAGAGCTCAATGTGGGGCTCGATCCCAGGACCCCGAGATCATAACCTGAGCCAAAAGCAGACACTTAACCAACTGAGCCACCCAGGTGCTCCAATTCTCCTGCTTTTTATCTTTTGCAGTCCAAAATTTAAGGAGACCCATTTAAAAAATACTATAGCCCATTTTTTAAAATGACACATTTTTAATTCTACTGGTGAATACTTTAAACTCTAGTCTATTTTTCTACTTTTAATGGCAAAAGTGAAATTGTATTATTTAAGCCCTGTTTAGTCAAACTAAGGAATTTAGCAAGATCCTCTTCATTGGTTTTCTTTTTCAAAAATGTCTTGACTTCTAGTCTTGTGCACTTACTCTTCCCAATCTAGAATTAACTTGTTACAGTCCACAAAAACTCCTTGATTTTGACTTGGGGAAAAGAATCTCCACATTAATTTATGAAGAATTGGCATCTTTATTATGTAACTCTTTCCTTCCAGGAATGTGGTAGTTTGTTTGTTTCTTTTTTTCTTTTCTTACTTGACAGAGAGACAGAGAGAGAGGGAACACAAGCAGGGGGAGAGGGAGAAGCAGGTTTCCCACAGAGCAGGGAGCCGGATGTGGGGCTCCATCCCAGGACCCTGGGATCATGACCTGAGCCGAAGGAAGGCAGAGGCTTAATGACTGAGCCACAAAGGCGTCCCATCTTTCTTTCTTTTTTTAATCTGTGATTAGTACTTTATTTTTTTATTGTGTTTAGTCACCATACATCATTAGTTTTTGATATAGCATTCTAAGATCTCTCCCTCCCTTCTTTTCTTCTTTCTTTCGTCTTCTTTTATGTTTTTCAGTCAAGTTTTATAGTTTTTAAATATAGGTTTTTGGCATTTCTTAAGGTTATTCCCAGCCATTTTTTTAAAAGATTTTACTTATTTATTTGACAGAGAGAGCACAAGTAGGCAGAGAAGCAGGCAGAGAGAGAGGAGGAAGCAGACTCCCAGCTGAGCAAAGAGCCTGATGTGGGGCTCGATCCCAGGACCCTGAGATCATGACCCGAGCCGAAGGCAGAGGCTTAGCCCTCTGAGCCACCCAGGCGCCCCTATTCCCAGCCATTTTATAATTTCTGTAGCCAGAGTAAGTTGAGTCCTTTTTTTTATTACATTTCCCAGCTTTTTATTACTGGCTGTACCTCTATGTCTGTGTCCTAAAAACCAGGGAATTGATCTTTCTTTACTCAGTCTACTGGGTTTTTCTCCTCATGATCAAACTCCAAGGATGAGGTCTCAAAGAGAATCGGAGGAGGATACCTGTGTTTTATTTTACATGAATGATGTTGCACCATAGATCTTGTTCTGTTTCTTGTTTTGTTCCCACCTAACACCATTAAATATGATGTTTGTTCTAAACTTTTTAATAGATACCTTTGATTAGATTCAGGAAGCTCCCTTCTACTCATAGCTCTCTGAGTTGTTTTTCTCATAAGTAGGTGTTGCATTTTATTAAACACTTTTCCTGCATCTATTGAAATAATCATATAATTTGTTCCCCTTAAATATGTTAAGATTGATTTCTAATTTTATTTTATTTTATTTTCCTTTTTTTCTATTTCTTCTTGATGATTTCTAATTTTAAACCATCCTTGCATTCTTAGCATAAATTTCAACTTGGTTATGAAATATAATTATAATGTGCTGTCAGTTTATTTGTCTAGCATTTTTACATCTATCTATATATCCTATAGCACACTTTCACTGGCTCATTATAGTAGCTATATTAGTCTCATAAAATATGTTTGGAGGGTTTTTTTTTCTTGTGTATGGTTGGAATTACCCATTCATTAATAATTTGGCAGACTTCAGCTGCAACGCTCTCCAAGCCTTTTTTGTTTGTTTGTTTGGCAGGGGGTAGATTTTTAAAATACATAGTCAATTTCTTTGTGGTTATAGAGGGCTTATCCAGGTTTTATGTTTCTAGGGTCAGTTTTGGCCAGCTGTGCTTTTCTAGGAATTTGTTCACTTTGTTTATGTTTTCCAATTTTCTGCCACACAGTTGTTTATAATATCCTTTTAAAATTTTATGTCTTATCTACTATCTATTGTATAATCTATATATCTGTGGCTGCATCTCTTTTTCATTTCTAATATAATTTGTCTTTCCTCTCTTTATATTTAGGTTGTTAAAGGGCTGGCTTTTGCTTTTCAAAGAATCAGCTTTTGATGTTCCAATCCTATCATTCGTTGCTGTTTCATCCTTTTCTACTCATCCTTATTTGCCTTCTATTTTCTCCAGGTTTACTCTGCTCTTCCTTTTATAGTTTCTTTTCTTTTTTTTAAGATTTTATTTATTTATCTCACATTCGGGAGCAAGCGCAAGCAGGGGGAGGAGCAGAGGGAAAAGCAGACTCCTGGCTGAGCATGAATCCTGACGTGTGGGGTTCTATCCCAGGACCCTGAAATCATGACCTGAGCTGAAGTCATACACTTAACTGACTGAGCCCCCCAGGCGCCCCTCTTTTATAGCTTCTTGAGCTGAACGCTCAACTTGTTGACTTGTTAACCCAAACGCCTACTCAACACCTCCACTTGCACATCTAAAAGGCACCCAAGGTTAACATGGTCAAAACGGAACTCTTGATATGTACCTCTAAAAATGTGGTTTCGTACAGTTTTCCCCATCACAGTGAAAGGTACCGATTCATTCAGTTGCTCAGTGGAAAACTCAGGAATCATCCTTGTTCCTTCGCTTTCTCTATACATCTGATCTTTTCTACTCGACTTTGAAAATACAGAATGAGTGTTACAACATCTCAGAACCTCCACTGCTACCACCCTAGTTCATGCCACTATCACCTCTCCTAGACGGTTGTCAGGGTCTCCTGACTGGACTTTTGTTCCTAGTTTTGTCCGTCATGGACAGCTCTGCACACTGCACATGCAACATGGATCTGATGATGTTAACTCTCAGTTCAAAGTCCTCCAAAGGCTTCATCTCAGGAGAAGCTCCCAGTCCCCATGGTGGCTCTAGTTGCCTCTCCAATGGCACACCCTGCTATTCTCTAGCCACATAAGCTTTCTTCCCAACATGCCAGGCACAGTAGCTCCTCAGGGCCTTTGAACTTGCCTGGAATGTTCTCTCCACAGATAGCCATATGGGGGAATAAAACAAAAGCAAAAATCTATAGATATCTAAAGAGCACCCTCTTTACTCTTGCTTTATCTGTCTCAAAACCCTTATCACTATGTGACATTATATATATACTAATTTGTATGCTTAGTATGAATGTTTGCCACAAGAATGTTTACTGTCTTGTTCAGTGCTGTGAATCCAGAACCTGGAACGGTGCCTGGCGCATAGCAGGTATTTAATAAATAAAGGGAGGGCCACCAAATCAGAATTAGAAGGTTCCTTGTTTTTTTTAAATATTTTATTTATTTATTTGAGAGAGAGAGAGAGCGAGCTTGAGAGGGAGAGGGTCAGAGGGAGAATCAGACTCCTTCCTCAGCAGGGAGCTGGATATGGACCTCGATCCTAGGACTCGAGGATCATGACCCTGAGCCGAAGGCAGTTGCTTAACGAACTGAGCTCCCCAGGTGCCCCTAAAAGGTTCCTTGTTAAGCACAGAACCAGTAGAAGGAGCGTTGGATGAACTAGATAGGTGGAATCCGATTAAGGCTGCCTTGAGAAATAGTCCTGTCCTGCACACCCCGTTGGATAAAACTTTTCCCATACTCTTATTTTTCTGACCCAGAATTGTTGGATCTTAGCTCACAAGTCACCTTTTCTAACAAGTGTTCCCTCTCCCCTCCTGGCAGAGCTAAGTGTTGATTCCTTTGTGCTCTCACTGCCTCATCTCCACACCTCCACCAAAGCATCTGATACAACAACAGATCTCGGTACAGCCTGGCCATGCAGTCTTCTCCCACCAGAGTTTCAGGAAGACCACGGCTGTGGTTTGTTATTTATTCCCTGACCCTGTGAGAGTGTGGCATACGGCATAGGGCATATGGCAGGCTCAGATGAAAGCAAGCAATGGGTAGGCCCCTGAAACGAAGGTCGGTTGTCTGAACAACGTCAGGCTGCAGGCTAGGCAACTTTGCTGCTCCTAGTGAAGGTGGTGATACTGAGAAAATACAGGTGCGGTGAAACTCTTACAGCAGCTTAGTTTGTGCGTTTCTGTACAGCGGGTCAATGGCCCAAGAGGGCCACGCAAAAAAGGCGTGTGGAGCCTAGGCCTTCACTTGCCCCAGCATCCGCAAGGGCCCATTAATCCTTAATATTCAAATTCCTCCCACTAAACCAGCCCCTCCGCGCCCTAGCCGCCTCTTTTCCCAAATGACGGTCGATGGCAACCAATCGGAAGCTGGACAGGGTTTCCACCCCCTTTTCCCTAGCCGGAATGGACACCAACCCCAGCCAATTGGTAGCATCGCCACCGAGACCCCGCCCCACCCTGGCAGCCGCACCCAATGGCGGGAGGGCTCGCGGCGGTGCCGGGGGCGGGGCGCGGGCGCGCAGGTGCAGCAACGCACCAGCCGGCCGGGAGGGCGGGGCGCGACGTCGGCCGTGCGGGGCCCCGGCGTCGGCGGCGCGCGCGCTCCCTCCTCTCAGAGAGAGGGCTGTGGTAAAAGCCGTCCGGAAAATGGCCGCCGCCGCCGCTGCCGCGCCGAGCGGAGGAGGAGGAGGAGGCGAGGAGGAGAGACTGTGAGTGGGACCGCCGCGGCCGCGGGCGGGGACCCTTGCCGGGGGGCGGAGGGTAGGGGCGGGACGAAGCGCGGGAGGGGCCCGCGGGGTCGGGCGACACGGCTGGCGGATGGCGTCCCTCCTCTCTACCCTCCCCCTCCCGCCGCCGGTGACGGCTCTCCCCCCCCCACCTCAACCCGTCACCCGCACTCGCGGTGACCGTCCTCGGCGCGGTCGTCCAGGGCCGACTTCGCCTGGCGGCCCCCTCCCTCCCGCCTCCGGCGAGCATCCCGGCCCCCGGCCCCGCGGGTGCCCCTGTCGCCGGGGTTTTGCCTGTCGAGGCTGCGCGCGCGTCGTGCCCTTCTCGGGGCTTCGGGCCCGCGGCGTCGTCGCGCGCCCGCCGCCCCGGCCTCTCCCAGGATCGCGCTCTCCCCTCTCCCTCCCTCGCGCGCCCCCTCTGCCGTTACTCGGCCCCCCCACCGGCGCGCGTGCGCAGTCCGCCTCCCGTCGGGAGAGTGCGCCACAAGGGCTCCTGCGCTCTCACCCCCATCTCCAGGCTTTGCCTCCCCCTCCTTCTCGCCCATTCCATGACTTTCTGCCCCCAGTGCGAGCGAGTCGGTCCACCATCTCCTCTCCCCTCCGGCAGGAAAAGTAGGTGGGAATGATTGCCCACCCACAAAAGGGACTAGACGTTGTGTTCCTGGTCCCACAACTCATCATAAAGAGGTGGTTATAGTTCCCATCGTGAACCTTATTAGATAGGGGACTGTGTGTCCGGGAGCACCAGAGGCTCTTCGGTGGGAGTGCGCCCCCAGGGGCTTTGGGGGTTCCGTGGCCTCAGAATGTGAGCGCCCTCCCATCCTCCCCGCCCCCCTTCGCCGGAGATCTTCTAGTTACATAAGTGGAGTGGGACATAGTATGTAACCGGCTTCTATAGTCCTGGAGCGCGCCCTGCTCAAGATCATCATTACCAGATGGGGCAAGTGCATCGCATCGCTGTGGTTCCTGTCAGTTGCCCCCTTAAAGTTTATTTTCTTTTTAGTTTGGTTATAACTGAATTGCCCACACTGAAACTCAGGTGACTTTTACATGGTGCAGCAATGTTGCTGTGGTTTTGCCCTGAAGACTTAATGTCATTGTAAAGAGTCTAAACAAATTGCTTTCACACAGGAGACCGTTTATGACCTTGCTAAGTGAACCTGAGATTGGGAAAGCTTGCTCTGGAATACCTACCTCTGTGGTGGTCGCCTGTGTTGAGTGTGCTCGTTGTGGATTGGTCACAGCAGAAATGGGCTCCACCACAAAAGTGATATTCCTGACTCATGGTCAGGCAGATGTGTGCTTCTGGTTCTTTTTCCAGGAACAGAAATGGACTCTGCAGAGCCCTTCACACATTGTGTCTCTGTTGTGTGGGGGGGATCAGTACCCCAAAGTGTGAGATGGTAGGCTCGAATTCAGGGGGGTGGTTGGTGGAAGCAGATCTAGCAGCGTCTGATGCCAAGGGGCTTAGACTTTGGGAGACTCTCACAAGTTTTAGGTGTTTTCTTATACCAGAAAAATGAAGCTTATTTGTGCCGTGGTAGTGAAATTCAGTGTTGTTAATAGGCAGTTATTACTTGAGAAGAAACTCATGTTTCATGGCCAGAATTTTCATCTGGATCTCAGCAACTTCAGTTAACAACAAGAGTAAGCTGACCTCTTGAGTCTTTTGATATCTGCTGGATCCTTGTTTTAAAAAACAAACAAACAAACAAACAAACAACGGTGTCTGGGTTTCTTCGGTCTTTTAGGAGTTTCCACCGGGGCTTTAGGGAATAGGCTTATTTATGGACCTTTTATGACTTTGATTTCAAATCCCAGTCAGGAAGCCCGGGAAACACTTGCTTTTATTTTCTTACCCGGACACATGAGAACCTTAAGGGACACAGTCCATCTAGTAGAGTATAGTTGGTTAAATAAGTTGCTACAGATACCCATTTGTGGCATGTCGGCTTGGTGGCAGATCACTGAGGTACTTTCCTATCCACACGCACACACAGGAGCCCACTTGACAAAGATTCCAAGGTTTGGGCATCTCGGCCGATGACATGCCAGGACAAGGACTCTGCTTTGTTTTGCGTCATTGGCAATGCACTTGCCTCCTCGAGTACCCCTCCAGTTAGCTGTTCATCATACCTCTAGCCTTTTAAACAGCACAGGCAGCTTCCAGAAAGTAGTTTCTCTGAAAAGTGCCTGGTGGCATCTGAAGTCAGTATGTTCTAATAGCTTGAAGAGACCTGCAGCTTTCTTGCTTCATGGGCTCTCATGGCGTCCTGTTTCTTGTTAACAGATGTGCCTGGAGTGCTTTAGACCGACAGTACCAGGTCTTTATTTCACCCAATAGAGCATGATGCAGTCAAACTCTACTCTGACTTTTGTGCTGTTGATGTATTGGGAGGGTTGGAATACAATTTCGTGTTCTCTTTGCAATTTCTAGCCAGAGTCATTGTTTCCCGTTCACCCTGCCTCCGTGTGGCCAAAGCTAGAAGGGTGGAGAGACAAAATGTGGAGTTTAACAAAAAGAAGCTGTGGAGTTTGGCTAGATGAGTCCAATATGATGTTGCCTCCACCCGAATACTCCATCCCCTATGTGGGCACTGAATGAGAAGCTTGCTTCTTTGACCTGAAACAGAGAAGAGCAGAAGCAAAATTGTTAGTTCCTTACTCCAGTCGAGTTTCCACCGCTGACTACCTGCCTGGGACTATTTGCATGATAAATGATGTGTCCTGGAACCTGTCATCGTTTGTAAAGGTGACTGTCGGTAGAAATCTTTTAATTGGCTAGGGCAGTTTGTCGCCAGGCTACCTGAGTTACCTATGAGGAGAGAATCCCAGAAAATATTTGACATTCGTAGTGACTATAGTTGGCCTTTAAACGATGCAGGGGTTAGGGGCCCTGACCTCTCACCCGCCCCCGTGCAGTTGAAAATCCACGTATAACTTCTGACTCCCCCCCAGATCTAACTGCTAATAGCCTACTGTTGACTGAAAGCTTTATTATTAAACAGTTGATTGATGCATATTTTGTATGTTATGTATAGTATATACTATATTCTTAAACACAACAAGGAAGATGTTATTAAGAAAATCATAAGGAACAGAAAATACATTGATAGTGCTGTACTGAAAAACATCTGCATGTAAGTGGACCCGAGCAGTTCAAACCTGTGTTGTTCAAGGATCAACTGTAGTTTTCTAAGTGCATGGGGGTGGAGAGGTGGGGGAAACAGTCCTGAACTGGTGGCGAGTCCCAGGCAGCACAGCAGGACACCTGCTTGTTTTCACTACCCTCTGCTGTGGCGACATGCATGCAGACCAGCCTCACGTGGCCCGCAGACACAGTCTTTTTTTCTTGGGCAGAGCATTATTTCTGCTTCAACGGAAGGACCTTGTCTTAATTCTTCTGTACCAGCCTTCTCCAGTCAGATTGCTGTTGTCACCACTGTGACCACTGTGCCTTTTCCTCGTTTCCAGTAGGACAGATGTGAATGGGTTCTTCTTCCTTGGGCTCACTTACACAAAGTTATGCTCTTCTGCCTTTATCTGCTCTCTTCTGCCTTTCTCTTACAAGGAACCTTTTCCTATTGAAATCTTGATTTGCATGCCATCATTTAAATACTTGGTTCAGCCAGTTTTGATGGTAGGTATGGTGTTGGGGGGATCTGAGTGGGAGTGGGAATTTGGTGGCATGCAGGGCATCCCTCTTCCCATATCGAAGGGGTGTGTGTGGCCATTCTGCTCAAGAATAAAGCCTTGGGGCGCCTGGGTGGCTCAGTGGGTTAAAGCCTCTGCCTTCGGCTCAGGTCATGATCCTGGGGTCCTGGGATGGAGCCGGCCTTCTGGCTCTCTGCTCAGCAGGGAGCCTGCTTCCCCCCCACCCCGCCTACCTCTCTGCCTGCTTGTGATCTCTGTCTGTCAAATAAATACAATCTTAAAAAAATAAATAAAATCTTAAAAAATAAATAATTAAATCTTAAAAAAATAAAAAAAAAAAGAATAAAGCCTTGGCCTTTATAACTTCTTCAGAGCTTGTTTCTGTTGGGTCTGCTGGCACACGAAGGTGTCCTCACCATGGCTGTTCTGCAGTCCCTGCAGATGTCTGAACTCTTGGGAGGGAGCAAGCCTCAGGAAGGGTTGACTTGTCTTCCTTGCCTAGGAGCTGGGGGCATCATATATATGAACCTGCAAATTACTGTTTCATTGGGCTTTTACTTACCTGCTTTCATTTGCTTGCTCTTTTTTCCGTGAAGTCTTGAGTTAATCAAAGATCTTAAAATTTCAGAGCTGGAAGGAACCTTCGTCCAGCTCCCTCAGCTTACAAGTCAAAAACCATGTCTATGAGAAGTTGTAGCTTTGCCAGGGCTTCCCAGCCAAAATACTGGTTTGATTTTTATTATATAGCTAACTGAGTAGTACTGTTACCTTGACTTCTGGATTTCAAAGTATTCTATGACTCCACTGTTTAAGGGAATTGTAAGGCCTCACTGCACCTCAATAGATAATTCTAGGTACCATCCCGGTAGTTATAGACCAGCTGGAGAAGGCTTGGTTGGTGTTGCCCTTCCTCTGGGTTTAATCACATGAGTAATTGTTTGTGTGAATAGTCTCTCAGAGGCTTTTTTAGTGTGAAGGTGGAAGTGCTGCTCTGGGCCAGCAGGCTACCCAGAGATTAGCTAATATGGGGCAGTTTAGGTTTTAACAAGGAAATGATGTTATCTTGATGAAAAATGTAATGACAGAAGTCTTTTGAATATATTCAAAAGCAAAAGAGAAACTATCAAACTAACAAGTTACTTTGTTGAGCATTGTGATTTAACTGATCTGAGAGGCTTAAAAGTGATGCTCTGAAACAGACTTGCACATATTGGAGGAAGGCGTTTGGTTTCTGTTGGTGCTGCTCCCCCCTCAGGGTTAAAGCTCCTTTAAGCCATGTCACAGCAGCTCATTTCAAATTCAGCTGCTTGGAAAAGAAGGGAGACTTTGCCTCTGGATTTCATGTGTTCTTTTTGGGATGACATTTTGATGTTGAATGTTCTCTTGAACATGTTTTCTCTCCCTGAGCCTTTATGACGTAGTGCGAAAAATACTTACCAGGGATCACCACTGACAGGACGCTTTATAATGCCAAAGTGTCCCTCAGAGGTGACAAGACTTGTGATAGTGTCGGTTCTAACACACATGAATCTTTATTTTAGTATGTGTGTTATGTGCTAGTAATGTGTGGTTTATCCTTTGTTTCTAGTAGGTAAGCTGGGAGATAGCATAGTACTTGGTCTATATATTTATCTTCAAAATGTCCCAAATAGCCCTGGGAAAAAGGTCGTGCAGCACAATGGGGGCTTTCAACTTACGATTTTCTTTGTTTTAGGCTCCATAAAAATACAGACTCACCAGTTCCTGCTTTGATGTGACATGTGACTCCCCAGAATACATCTTGCTTCTGTAGACCAGCTCCAACAGGATTCCATGGTAGCTGGAATGTTAGGGCTCAGGTAAGTAACCTTCCTTTTTTTTTTTTTAGTATATGTCCTGGTTTGGCCATCTGTTTTTAAAAAAAAAAAAACAACAAGGAAAAAAAAAACAACAAGATGTACTACTCTTGGACAGTATAAAAGTACCCCAAAGACTAAAGATATAACTGTGCCAAACTGTGCCATATAATAAAAAAAAGTCACTTCCCTGAGCCCTGAAAGGTCAGTTTGGGTAGGGTTACTTGGTAGTCACAGCGTGATCTGGGGGCGGGCGTCAGATTAGAGCCGGAACTGGTGATCTGCAACTACAGTTCACCTTGAAGCAGGTCAGCTGAGCCGAGAGCGCTCTAACTGAGCTCTTCACCTGCCACTGCTGCTGTTGCCTAGCTGTCTTCAGCATGGTGCTTTGTTTGCTTTGGTTTTGGGTAAATGACTTCCTGGTCAATGTTAGTGAGCAGTGGTAAAACATTTTCAGATATGGGAACTGGTGTGCGGCCCCCTAGAGGGACGGCTTCCTGAAAGCTGTCACAGACCCGCAGAGCCCATGGCTAATGGCTGTGCTTGCTACTCTCCTCCCACGGGAACTAAAGAGAGCACCCAGACATGGGTCTGGCTCTTGAGACTCTAGAGTAGAATGAATGCTTTTGGAAAAGCTGAGGATCCAAGCCATATGAGGTCTGACACTCAGGTGCTCTATAAGCCACACTTTTGGCTACTTTGGTGCCATTGTGTGGGATTTAATTTTGTAAAAATGAGTGATTCCTTAATTGTCAACTGTCAGGCTCAATATTTCAAGCTTTTTTAAAATCAGTGGTCACTCCACATTTTATGTTTTGACACCTGGATTTCAAAATTCCATGTGGTAAGGCAGAACGTACTGATTGCATTTTTCCATTCCTTTTCCTAAGAAAAAATGTGAGTTTACGCATACGCTGCCATTGTGATTCAGGCTGAGACCCCCAGTTAGCACTTTGTTGTCTGTCTCTGGTGGTTTCTGACACCTGAGTCTAAAGCTTTGTGGCCATCCATAACATAGCCTGTTAGAGGACTGTGTAAGGGCAGGGTTGGGGTAAGGGAGAATAGAAGGTGTGGAAGGAAGTGAGGAGCATTGCACTGCCTCCAAGTCCCAAATTTGGTTCCAGTCCTGATCCTGTGACTCAAATTGTCATTTCTCCTTTATTGCTGTGGGGTGTACTCCGGGCCCTGCTGACAGGATGTCCTTTGTACACCACATATTTATGCTGGTGGGAGTTGTGTGGCTGGTGCTTTGTGCATTGTCTCGGAAGTGGTGTGGACTAAATGTATCATGGCAGTGAATGCGTTTCTTCTGGTAGATGTGAGGCCTGGGGGTGGTTTATGTTTTTCAGTCTTTTTCTCAGATTATGAATGGATTTTATAAAACAGGCAGTGGTCAGTCTATATGGTTTCTTCTAAGACATGTAGAAAGGAAGAGATATTTATAAAAATATCTGTTACTTACGAGTGGAAAAGACATAGCCATTTGAGCTTCAAGAAACGGAAGGGAATTCTGCAAGGACAGAGCCTGTCTTTACTAGATAAGTTTCATATCTTATTATTTTTCTTTTTTTCCTTTTTTAAGAAATTATAAAAATAATGCATGCTTTTATAGAAAACAAACCATTTTAAAGTATACCATGTAAAAAGATGAAAGCTCACCATTACTCTCCATGCTCGTGATACCCAGGGTAACAACTATTAATGCAGGTCCTTCTGAATCTTCTCAGCCTGTACAAATAGGCACATTTTGTGTTTTCACAAAATGAGGATGATACAATACGTATTTTGCATCTGTCCTTGTGATGTATTTCTCTCTGCCTCATTTCTGTTAAATGGCGGTGTGATCTGGTGCTGACTTACTGTCATGCCTTGTCCCCCTGTTGACTTTCCCAATGGTTCGCTATTAAAGATGCCGCTGGATCGGAACTTCCACATGCGCCAGGCTTTTTGACGAACAGCTGCCTAGACGCGGAATTGCTGAGGGGTGCCACCACATCGCCTCCTAAAGTGGCTGTCTCGGTTCCCGTGGCGGTATGAGGAGGTGCCACTTCCCACACCCTCCCAGAATTGGATGCCCATATTGTAAATTTGTGCTCCTTGGGTTATCACTGGGGCTGAACCTCAGTAATCACCAGCCATTTGTATTTGGTCTTTGTGAATTGCTTGCCTGTTGGCGTTCTGCATTCGTTCTTCCATCAGGATATTTGTTTTTAAGTTGATCTGTAAGAACTTGTAATGTACCAAGGATACTCTTTGTCATCATGCAGATACTTTTCCTACCTTGTTGTATATCTTTTGATTCTGCGTGTCTTTTTTGATATATAAAATTTCTGCTAGGATTTTTTTCTTTTGCTTTTATACTTAGAAAGTCCTTTCCTACCTTAAGAACATGTCAGTATCCATCTATATATTTTTCTTCCTAAAAAAATATTGATGTACTATATTGATACGTACAAAAGAATTTTATAGGTAAGTTTTCCTGTTTTTCATATGGTTATAAAAATGCCTGTTTCGTGTGGAGCTTTGGGTCGGGATGAGGTCTCGAGCCCACTTAGCCAGTTGTGTCATAGCCATTCGGTGAGGCAGTCGCCTAGTCTCCATCTTTAGTGAAGTCTTCACTTTTAGACTTGAGTTCAAGTAAGCAGAGCATCTCTTACTTTTTTCTTTCTGAAGTTTTTCTTTGTGAGACTTGATGGCTAGCTGGTCAGCATATAATCATCTGTTCATTCCCCCAACAAGTCCTTGAGCCCCTGAGTCAAGGCAGAGGCGGTATGGGGCCCTGCAAGTGCCGCTTTCTCCTTGACTTGGGTGGGGCCAGAGAGGCTGCAGTACCAGCGGTAACGGCTCCAGTGCTCATTCCAGAAGACTCGAGAAAATAGTGGATCTCCATAAAGTAGGTTTTGGATAAACTAGGAGGAATCCAGAGGGTGTGTGTGCATGTGCGTGCATATATGCGTGCGTGCGTGCGTGTGTGTTTTAGATTCCGACACATAAGTGAGAGCTTAGGGTAGACTGCAACATAAGCGTCGTTTGTTTCCTAACTCGTGTAATTGCAGGCTGATTTTTGTCTTGAATTATGATGAGGGCTTTTTGCTGGCGAAACAGTTCTATATTCAGCTAGCTTGGTTGTGATGGAATGAAAGTTGTGTACTGATAAAAATGGTAATTTTCCTCTATGATGATTTTGAAGCCTTTCTATAATAGCTCATAAAAATAAAAGCAGGCTTTTGGTGAATATATTCTTAGGGAAAAAGTAATTTTTTGCAGCTTGCATCATTTAGATCTAATAAATAACCTTAAAACTGAAGTGGAATCCTGATTTGGATTGAAAAATATTTTTTACTTAGATAAAGGATATAAATGACTTGTGATTAAGAAAAAAGCTTCTTGTATAGGCTGGGGTTTTTTTTAATGAACTTTTTAAAAATGGGTATATAGTACAGAATGAAAAAGGTTGTGTAAGAGGTTAATATGGTTAAAGAGCTCCTTGCCACCCTGTCCCCAAATACTCATTTCTCTCCCTGGAGGCAGCCATCATTATCAGTTTCTTATTAATTTGTGTGTGTGTGCCCGTGCACACGCACCTGGGTGTAGCTTTTAGATTGTGGTAAAAAACACCTAACATAACATTTAGCGTTTTAGCCACTTTTACATGTACACTTCTGTGACGTTAAGTACATTCTTGTGCAACTGTCCCCATTATGTATCTCCAGAACCCTTCTCATCTGGCAAATCTGAAACCATCTCCATTAAACCCTAACTCCCTGTTCCCCCTCCCCCACCTGGCCACTACCCTTCTTCCGCTTTCTGTTTCTATGAAATTGACTATTCTAGATACCTCATATTGTTATCTGTTTTATAATTGTGTTTACATATTTTGTGGGCATGTACACACGCAAGGGTGGGTGTGCGTTTTTACACAAACGGTAAAACACCTTGCACATTTCCAAAATTTGCTGTTTTTAGTTAATGCATCTTGGAGATTGATATCCATTTCTGTAGAGCCACATCATTCTTTTTAAGGGTTGTAGAAGAAATTCCTAGATGTGGGACTTGCTGGCTCAAAGAGTATATGCATTTTAAACTTGGAGAGATATTGCTAAATCAAGGGTGGCCTGTTAATTGCGTAGTTTTTTTTTTTAAGATTTATTCATGAGAGAGACAGAGGGAGAAGCAGGCTCCCCACTGAGCAGGGAGCCCAACGCGGGACTCGATCCCAGGACCCCAGGATCACGACCTGAGCCAAAGGCAGACGCTTAACCATCTGAGCCACCCAGGTGCCCTGTTAATTGCATAGTTCTAAAGAAAAGACTGCGTATGAGTAGATGAACACACAAATTGATGGCTGTGGTGCTATTTGTTGAGACTAGAGAGCCATTAATTAGGCTAGGAAGAAATAATTTTTAGCGGTTAGCGCTAGAAAGCAAAACTTAAGAAGCTTCCCTTTCATCAGATGTGACCCCATGTGAGCAGAGCCTATGAGGCAGGACCCTTTACTTGACAAGGGGAATGTCAGCCAGTTCTCATTTGCGAATTTTGAAGAAAATGGAGCATTTTTATTTTGATACTAAGTTGCAGTGGCTCCTTGGGACTTGGAGTTGAAAGGTCTCCTGAGGCTGCTGGACCTTGTCTTATTTGTATTGTAATATGCATAAGGAATGTCCTGCTGTTGCTTCGTTTCTCTCTGATTCTTGTACTCTTTACGGAGCAACACTTGATTACTTTACCCTATACCAGTTCAGCGTATATTACGTGTCAGGTACTGTATTAGATGCTATGGATTACCCTTAGCTGTCTTCTGATCTAAAGGAAGATACAGATAGGCAAACAGACCTTTACTTTGCAAGGGGCCAGATGCTGTGACGGAAGGGCGCTGACCGCTAAGGGAGCACACAGATGGTAGAGGGGCCCTGGCTACACTTGGAAGTGAGGGCCAGGGAAGTGACTTCTTTGAAAAAGGACTACTAAGATCCGAACGATAAGGCGACATTAGCTAGTCCAGAAGAAAGTACGAGTTGGGGAGAGACCACGTTCAGAGGCTGAGACAGAGAAAACGAGCTGGTGGGCTGGGTCTGAGGAATTGGGAGTACGGAGATGACGCAGGTGCAGCAAGCCGGGCCTGAGGGCGAGGAGCATTTTTGTTTGCGGAGCGGCTGGAAGGAAACGAGATACACCACACCAGCTGCGCCAGATAGGCTCTGCGTTCCTTCTAAGTCGCATCACACTCTGACATGTCCCTGAGCCCCAGAAGGCGATGTGAGGAGCTCTGGCCATCCATCCTGTCCCCTTTCCATCCCACACTGCTCTGAAGGCCGTCTGCCCTGGGTGACTTCCCACCCACCCATCAGGTCCCCAGGACTCCCACTTCAGGAACCTTCCTTCCCTCCACGAGACCCGTGAGGAGAGGGCTTCCTCTTCTCCAACACACTTCATTCTCCCATCCTTGATAACTGAGAGGAGGGCAGTTGCTGCGTGTCGTGAGAGTCAACTCTGGTGCCAAAGCCACTGCTTAGCTTTTCTGATTTTTCCTTATTTTTTTCACCAAGATTTTCAAGGTGCAGGAAGCAGTGCGTAAGCAAGCTCACTCTCTCGTCAGGGACCGGGGTCCACCCCGATGAGCCACCATGGCTGGCAGCACCGTAGTCCCCACGAGCCCCGGCCCAGAAGGTTAGAGCAGAGCGCTCTGTGCTTCTTGTCTGCACGCATACTCCTCTGCTCTCCCTCTGGCCATCCTGACCCTTCTGCCTTCGAGGTCTCGCCTGTCTGCCGCCGTCCTGGCCCTCTGCCTCCCTGCTCGCATGCTAGCTGCTCGGGCGCTTTCTGCTCACACTTAAGAAACGTGAGCATTTTGCCCTCTTCACATCCTCCTCCTCCTGGGGGTTCCGGTGTGACGGGCCCAGTGAGGTCCCGGCTGCGCTTGCTTGACCTGCCTCCCCTGGGGTAGCCTGTCCCCAAAGGTAGTGGGGGACACTCTCCGTGCTTGCTGTGTGCTGTCACACATAATGATGTATAACACTCAAAAACTGTCTTCACAAACGTGCAGGAGGCTTTCCTGCTCTGTGTAACATTCTGCACCTCGTTCTTTTCACGCAGTAGTGGGCTCTTGAGCTTGGTCCGTGCCGCTCTGTGTAGACCTTCATTCAACATGTCTCCTTGGGCTGTAGAAACATCTTTACGGCAGGAGGCCCACCAGAGCCCAGAGGGAGAATGGAATTTAGAGAGACGGGCATTGACATCTGGTTTATGTTTACATCCTTTGGTCCTGTTAACCAAGAAGACATTTTTATTTCTTTGTTTGTGAAAGCTTTCTACAAAAGAAGGCATCCATTTTCTAGATTTATTAATAGGGCAGTCCAAAGGTTTTATTTTTAGATTTGAAAGAAAGCAAAGAAGGCTTCTGAGATATGCGCATTTCCCTTTGTTCCCATCTTCTTTGCAACATTCCACATTGTTAAAACATGAGCTTGAGCACTTTTAAGCACAAACTGACTTTCTACGTGTGGATTATTTTTGAAAAGATTAAAGCATTTTGGTTTTTCTGGGACTTCTAGTGATACTTAAGTTTTGACATTACTTTGATAAGTTAAATTTTAAATTTGTCTATAGATATTTAATGATATATTTTTAAAATGTGAATTTCTGTGTGGTTTTTTTTTGGCGTTTTTGTAAACAACAGAAGGTATCGGTCCATATTAAGTCCTAATTTGCTCTAATATTTTCAGCTGTTTTTGGAATTAGACTTGGCAAAAAAAAAAAAAAACCAAACGTCTGCAGTTGTGACAGTTTGTCTTTTTGTTCCGCTTAACTCCAGAATAAAAAATTCTAGTGAATTTTTTTTCTAGGCTTGTAAGAACATAGGAATGATTAAAGTCGTCATAATACTTAAGGAGTTCGGAAAAGTGGAAAGTCTTTTTTAAGTGGCGACCCTATAAAAATGTAGCTTATAAGCAACTGTATAAATTTTTTTTGAAGATTTTTATTTATTATTTGACAGAGAGACACAGCGAGAGAGGGAACACAAGCAGGGGGAGTGGGAGAGGGAGAAGCAGGCTTCCCTCTGAGCAGGGAGCCCGACTCGAGGTTTGATCCCAGGACCCTGCGATCAGGACCTGAGCTGAAGGCAGATGCTTAATGACTGAGCCAACCCAGGTGCCCCAACAACTGTTTAAAATTCATTAGCTACTCTTCCAGGTTGTTTAAGACAAACAGAAATACAGTATTTATTAAGCTGTTTCTTTTTTAATTACACAAGTAAAGCATCATTGCAAAAAATTCAGAAAATGCATATGGAAATCACTCTGGAAATTTTTCTCCACCACGTGGAGAAAACTCCTGTTACTATTTGGTCTGCCTTTGAGGTCTTGCCTTCCTGCTATCCTCCTGGCCCTCTGCCTCCCTAGCCAAGGGTTCTGAGTCATGGTTGAGAATCCATGGGTTCCGTGACCTTGGATGGGAAAAATAGTTCATCTTGATTTTTACTAACCTCTCACTGAAAATTCAGTTTTCCTTCAATTACGTATGTAGGCCATAGACCATGGTAGTATTAGGAGTACCTGTGACTTAGTCACTAATGGAGATGGAAGATGCTTTCATATCACATTAAACTTAAAGATATTTTAGAAATATCATTTGTCCTCGTTACGCTTCGGTCCTAAGGTAGTCATTAGACTTAGTTATTTAATGGTTTCCTGAAGAACCACATAGCACCCATCTTGACGTATGTTGTTAATCGATTTCTATGCTTTTATGGATTTCAAACCACTCTTCTGAGGAGGGTACCACTGAGCCCAAAGGGTCCATGGCAGAAGAAGGTTAAGAACACCTGGGCACATCGTACCGTGCAGCCACAAACATCAGAGCACTCAGCTCCTGAGTAGTCAGCATGTGGGGAGAGAGTCTCAAGAGACCTTAGAGCGCAGGTGCAATAAAGGGCGACAGAATGGCATTCAAAGCCTGCTGCGGCTTATTCTCCTGAGTATCTTTATGAACCCACTCAGTAGTTTGTAGAATCCGTGCAAAGTGTAATGCAAGTAAAACTGTCTAAGGATACTTCTTTTAAAAAAAAAAAGGTTTATTTATTTATTTGACAGAGATAATGAAAGAGGGAACACAAGCAGGGGGAGTGGGAGAGAGAGAAGCAGGCTTCCCTCTGAGCAGGAAGCCCGATGCGGGGCTTGATCCCAAGACCCTGGGATCATGACCTGAGCCGAAGGCAGATGCTTAATGACTGAGCCACCCAGGTGCCCCTAAGGATACTTCTTTTTAAGATTTTTTAATTGTTAAGTAATCTCTACATCCAGTGTGGAGCTCATATCCACAAGCCCGAGATCAAGAGTCATGATCCACTGACTGGGCCAGCCAGACATCCCAAGAACACATTTTTTAAAGATTTTATTTATTTATTTTGACAGAGAGAGAGAGACAGCGAGAGAGGGAACACAGGCCGGGGGAGAGGGAGAAGCAGGTTTCCTGCTGAGCAGGGACCCTGACATGGGGCTTGATCTCAGGACCCTGGGATCATGACCTGAGCTGAAGGCAGAGGCTTAACCGACTTGACAGAGCCACCCAGGCGCCCTTACCCAAGAATACTTAATAGCCCATAAATTGCTTGACAAATAATAGTGTCAAAGTCACCTTTGTTGTTGGCATTTAAACATTCTTCCAGAGTCTTCCTTATGCACCCTTGTGCATACATACATGTTATTTTAAAGAAACGGGATCATACAATGTGTTGTTGCGACTTGCCTTCCTTCCTCAATGATAGGTTGTAGATATCTACCCATGTCGGTAAAAATAGATTGATAACACCACCTTTCCCTGAGATAAAAATAACTTAATTGCATTTTCTTTTAAAGATTTATTTATTTATTGGAGAGAGAGCAGGAGGAGGCACAGAGAGAGGGCGAGAATCCTGAAGCAGACTACCTGCTGAATGCGGAGCCTGATACAGGGCTCAGTGCCAGGACCCTGAGATCATGACCTGGGCCCAAATCAAGAGTTGGCTGCTTAACCAACTGAGCTACCCAGGCGCCCCTTAATTGTATTTTCTAATTATAAAAATAGTATCTGTTCAATGGAAAAAAATTTTTTAAAGATTTATTTATTTATTTATTGACAGAGATCACAGATAGGCAGAGAGGCAGGCAGAGAGAGAGGGGTAAGTAGGCTCTCCACCGAGCAGAGAGCCTGATGCGGGGCTTGATCCCAGGACCCAGAGATTATGACCTGAGCCGGAGGCAGAGGCTTAACCCACTGAGCCACCCAGGCGCCCCTCAACGGAAAAAAAAAATTTAAGAAAATAAAGGAGAAAAGTAAGAATTACCTGTAAACATGGCATCTACAGATAGATAACGTCTGGCTAATAATGTCTTTACACCGTCATTTTTTTTTTTTTTTTTAAGAGAAAGAGAGTGCATGTGTGTTGAGTCAGGGGAGAGAATCTTTTTCATAAGATTTTTTAAAAAATAGCAAGCACAAGCAGGGGGAGAGGGCAGAGGGAGAAGCAGACTCCCCGCTGAGTGGGGGAGCCCAACGTAGGCCTTGATCCCGGAACCCTGAGATCATGACTGGTCAGACGCTTAACTGGCTGAGCCACCCAGGCGCCCTTCGAGAGAGAGTCTTAAGCAGGCTCCAAGCCCAGCATGGTGCCTGAGCGCAGAGCCTGACATGGGGCTTGATCTCGTGATCCTGAGGTCATGACCTGAGCCAAAATCAAGAGTCGACACTCAGCCAACTGAGCCACCCAGGTGCCCCTTTATACCATCATTTCTTGATGAGTACATGACATGTGGAGATCAGTGCCTCAGGGTAATTACAGGTGTATCCACTGACTCCGTGTCTTCATCGCTCCGAACGACAGGTCTGCCCGTGTGCTGATGATACCAGTCTGTGCCCGCATCTCCCGTGCCCGCCTTCAGCCCCATGCTGGGCGGCCTCTGTAGTTTTCCCACTTGAGTTGCTCGAAGTCATTTCAGACTGAACAGGTCCCAAACAGTTCTCTTGCTTTCCCCCCACTTCAAATCTGCTTTCCCCCTGTCTTTTTTATCCCAGTAAATAACATCAGCATCAATCCTGTTACCCCTCCAGAATTCTCGGAGAACCCTTTGATGCTGCTCTTTCCCTTACCAGCAACTCCTGTGGGGATCTGCCTTCACATGTCCCTCAGAGCCTACTCCTCCTCCCCACCTCTAAGGCTAAGGCCTCAATCCAACCACGCGTGGCCGCGCAGCGGATGCCGTGGGACTTCGGGTGACGTCGAACATCTTCCTCACTGACACTCAGGAAACACTACGCGTTTCATAGAACTATTTGTTATAGTGACAGTCCGTTCTAAAGGATGGTATTGTTCCACATCTAGTAACTTTTCATCTGGCCAGTACAGTTCAGCCTAAGTACCGCATCCTTTGCCGCTCCCTGCTGAAGGGTCTGCAGATCCTCGGGCTGCCGTCCAGCCGCTCGTTCCACGAGGGAGACGGGTCCGCCGTGCGCGGGCACCGTAAGAGGCAGCCTGTAGGGTGACTGAGACAGACTGGCACCTGTCCTCATGGAACTTAAGCTTGGCAGGAGACAGATTTTGAATAATTGACAAATCATTATGTAATTACAGCAGGTTAAGTGCTCTGAAGGACAAGTGGCAGTGGGGGCGGGGAGGGAAGGGGTGTTCACTATGACCGTGAGTAGTGGGACAGTCCAGCTTGGGAGGGATAAGGAAACCTGTGCTGAGGAGGCAGTACTGAAGCTGGAATGGAGGGGTGAACAGAAGGGGCAAATGCAGAGTGGGGGAGGGCTTTCTAATGGAGAAGAGCATGTGTGAAGGCCCTGAGCCTGGCAGGAGCTCAGCTGTCTGAGGCACTTAAGGAAGCCCTGTACGGCTGGAGCAGAGTTAGGAGGGCGGTGGCAGTGGCACAGGGGGACAGGCTAGGTGCAGAACTGGTGTTTTTAAGATTTTATTTGAGAGAGAGAGTGAGTGCACTTGAGCAGGGGGAGGGATGGGAGGACGGGGAGAATCTCAAGCACACTGTGCTGAGCACAGAGCCCAGCTCGGGGCTCGATCTCACAACCTTGGCATCATGACCTGAGGGAAATCAGGAGTCAGATGCTTTAACCAACTTAGCTACCCGGGCACCCCAGTGCAGGACTTTTATATTAATGTCGGAGCAGTAGGAAACTACTGAAGGGTGAGGTTGTTTGGGGTTTGAGTTTTATCAAAATACTACAGCCTGTTGATAACAATATAACTTGTCTCAGAGCAGGTTATGGTGAAAACAGCAGCCTACCCCCTTCTTCCTGTTCCACAGCCCAGATACGGCAGCTTTTAACGGTTTCTACTTTCAGTTTCTTTGATGGTTACCTTCAAAATTAAATCATATGCTTATACATCTTCCTTGATTTACCAACTTTGGGGAATTATATTAACTCCCTGAAATGAAAGAGGGTGACTTAGCATACATTACCTCCCATGTTGAGACTCATTTTCACCTTTTCTCTGTAACTTCAGTGGTTCCTGTTCTATCAACTTTAGTCCCATGGCAATTCACCTCTGTAAAGATGAGGATACTGCCTTTCCTCCCACCTTTTCCCCACCTTTACCTCCTAAAGCTACACTTGACCATATCAGTTCTTAAAATTGTTAACATTTGTGTTCTGCCCTACAACCACATCCAAGTCCTCATAGGTTAATTCCAAAGTTGAAAACCTGTCAACATCATTGACGCTATTACACATATGAAAATATTGTTTACTCTGGGGCCAAGTCACAGATGCTAGGATTGATTACATTTCCTTCTTTATAGGTCGAGTCACAGTTGCTAGACCACTCAAAGGAGAGTGGCCAAGCAAGCTAAATTGGATCCTATTTTCTTAGACTCCATCACCTGCTTAAAATCCTTGCCAGAGTTTAATTAACCTGCTTCATATTTGTTTGTTTTTTAAGATTTTATTTATTTATTTGACAGAGAGAGGGAGATCACAAGTAGGCAGAGAGGCAGGCAGAGAGAGGGGGTGAAGCAGTTCCCCCGCTGAGCTGAGAGCCCAGTGTGGGCCTCGATCCCAGGACTCTGAGATCATGACCCGAGCCGAAGGCAGAGGCTTAACACACTAAGCCACCCAGGTGCCTCCTGCTTCATATTTGGACCTTGAATTTCTTGTACAGATATTCCCGCTGTTTCTGATTGGCTTTTGCTTTCCTTTGATAGTATTCCCTGATCTTGTTGTAAAGTCTCTCAGCCATGCTGCTTCTTGCCTGCAGCTCTGTGTCAGCTCCCCTTTCCCTCTCAGATATTCCACTCAGAGCTCTCTGTTCCCTTCCTGCAGTCTGGACAAGTACTCGCTCCCTAAGGTTGTACACAGCTGCCGCCTGATCTTGCCTTCACTGAGCTCTTGGGTTGGGGCCACTGTTTCCCAGAAGCCATGTCTTTTACATGGCTTACTCCTTGTTTTCTGGAATTTGTCTTTAAATGACTTACCTAGATAGGGTGTGTGGGTATAGTAAACTGTAGTGGACACTCTTGTTGCTTACCCACATCACATCCATTCCCTCTTCACTGATTCCTAACAGAAACCTGGTACAATTCACCTTTCCACCTGACTCCCTCCACCAGCAAGGATCCTGAAGTGATTCTGCACAGCGCGTTCCCTTAGCAGCTATTACTAAGGTTGGACCTGTGGTCTCAGTTGGTCCACGCAGATGAAGGGAAGGGCTTTGGTGGTATGTTCAGGGCAGACTGTACTTTCCCTCACTGTACGTAAATCAGGAATGCTGTTAGCAGCTCTGGTGTAACCTCAGATTGAGGTACTAAGCCTCACTTAGTGGGAAGTGACAGCACTTCACCAGGGATGGGGAAGCAGAGGAACAGAAGGGTTCTGGGCTTCCAGTTACATGAGAGAATATATTTTCTTATTGTGTAAGCCAGTTTGAGTTGGCTTCTCTGTTACTTGCAGCCAAAAGCATTGTTAATAGACAAGTCTTCTGAGTCACTGCATGTCTGAAATGTTTTTCTTTTGCTCTTCTATTGACTGAGCATAAGATTCCACGTTGAAAATCATTTTTCCTTCTAACTTTGAAGGCACTGCTTCCATTGTCTTCTAACATGCAGAGTCACTAAGAGAAGAAACATCTGATGTCAATCTGATAGTGGTTCTTTTGTAGCCGGCCTTATTTTCTCTCTTCTTCCCTGGAACATTTTTAGGATTTTTTTTTCTTTCTCTTTGGTGTCTTAAAATTTCATGAGAATGTGTCTGGAGTTGTGTCTTTTTCATTCTTTGTACTGGGGTCATTCAGTCATTGTCTGTTGTCAGCTCTTTTTTAAAAAATATGTTTCATTTTTCCATTTTCTCTTTTTTATGGAGATTCCTTTCAGCTTAATTTTGGACTTCTTAGATTGGTCCTCTGTCTCAGTCTTCTCATATTTTCCTTTTGTTTTCTTTCACTCGGAATTTTGGAAGATCTCCTAGACTCTATTTCCATCCCTTCTCTTACATTCTTCGTTTCAGCCAAATCTTTCTCTACTTACTGTGAAGCCTGTGTGCCCACTGCCTAGATTCAACAATTGTTAACATTTTGACATATTTGCTTGGTCTGTTTTGATATGTGCATTTTTATATCTTTTTGATGACCATTTGAAAGGAATTCGCAGACATCATGATGTTTCATCCCTAAGTACTTCAACATATATCTCCTAAAAATAAGGACATTTTCCAGTATAACCCTGAGCACATCTAAAAGCATTAACAGTTTTCTGTTATCAGACAACCATTCTAAATTCTGGTTTTTCACAAATGATTCTTTTTTTTTAAGAATTGGGACCACCACTTCGATTTTAATCAGATTTGAGGATGTTTAAAGATTTTTGTTTATTTATTTGACAGAGAGAGAGACAGAGACAAGCAGGCAGAGCAGAGGGAGAGGGAGAAGCAGGCTCCTCAGTGAGCAGGGAGCCCGATGCGGGGCTCGATCCCAGGACCCTGAGATCATGACCTGAGCTAAAGGCAGTCGCTTAACCAACTGAGCCACCCAGGCGCCCCTCACAAATGATTCTTATAGCTGTTTGGGAAGAGGGGAACTAGAAAGCAGTTAAGATTTATACCTTACATTTGAGTGTGTTTCCTTTTTCTCTCTTAATAAGAATAGCCTCCCCACCTCCAATCCACCTGCAATGTAGGCTTTTTGAAGCACTAGCCCAGTTGTTTCACAGAAGGCCCTCGTTCTCCATGTGTCTCTTTTCCCATTTATCCCTTACAATTAATTATAAATGAGAGGTTAGATTTGCGGGCTTGCTTAGGTAACCATTTTGGGCAAGATTATTTTGTATTAGTATTAGCTCAGGAGGCATATACTAGATAGTTCTCCTGTGGTTCCTGATGCCACGTTTTACCATTTGGTTGAAGAAGCAGATGATTGCCAGGTCTTTCCAGATGGCAGATGCAGCTTTCCTGTTGTAATTGATAAGTAATATGGGGCATGGGGCGCCTGGGTGGCTCAGTGGGTTAAAGCCTCTGCTTTCGGCTCAGGTCATGGTCCCAGGGTCCTGTGATCCAGCCCCACATCGGGCTCTCTGCTCAGCGGGGAGCCTGCTTGCCCCTCTCTCTCTGCCTGCCTCTCTGCCTACTTGTGATCTCTGTCTCTCAAATAAATAAATAAAATCTTAAAAAAAAAAAAGTAATATGGGGTATGATGCTTTGGCACTACACAAGGATTCTGTTTCCCAACAACTATTCATCTGATGATTTTAGCATTCATTGATGATCCTTATATGCCTCAATCTATTATTTCCTTGGGAGTTAGAAAACGATGGATTTTCTAATTGTGTCATCTCTTCTACATTTAATACTGGCATTCTGTAAAGAACTTTCCCTCATCAAATAAGGAGGATCTGTAGTTCCTCCTATAAAGACAGCATAAGTACTAAATCTTTGCCATTAATTACTAAATTCCAGAGTAAGGAGTGGGTGTGATAGTCACCCCTAGATCATAGCAAACTATCTGCTGTTGTGTTTTCTCTTTCAGGTCAGTGAGGACTCATGGATTTTTATTTATTGAATGTTTTATAATTCAGCTACAATCATCATTTTTTTTATCAGAGTATTCCAGATTTGGTCAGTGTGAGTCCCTTCATGCTGACACGTGAGTCTTCTTAGCATACTCTCAGTCTTTGAGCGAATCTTTGCTTTCTGGCACAAGAAAGCACGTGTGCCTTTTCCATGTGTGCTTTTCCAAGACTTCTGATTCCTTTTAGTGGAAAATGGTATTTAGGAGCCAAGATTTAGGTGCTAAATGTGCTCATTCTTACAGGTGACAATCTCTCTAGGCTCTCTCAGTGGACTAAGCTAAAAAATATGCTAAAAATTAGTTTTTTTGTTTGTTTTTTTAAAGATTTTATTTATTTATTAGAGAGAGCGAGCACAGGCAGACAGAGTGGCAGGCAGAGGCAGAGGGAGAAGCAGGCTCCCTGTGGAGCAAGGAGCCCGATGTGGGACTCAATCCCAGGACGCTGGGATCATGACCTGAGCCGAAGGCAGCTGCTTAACCAACTGAGCCACCCAGGCGTCCCCTAAAAATTAGTTTTAACTCATGTACACATAATGATGTCTTTAGTGGAAATTTAACATGTGAGAGCTCGTCTTTAATATTTATCCTTTTATATCTTTTTCTTACACTGAAAATGTTGATTCTTTTTTTTAAGATTTATTTATTTTCGAGAGAGGGACACAGAGTACACAAATGGGGAATGTGTGGAGGGGGAGAGGGAGAGGCAAACAGACTCCCCACTGAGCAGGAGGCTCTCCTGAACACCCCTGTTCAATACAATACAGAGCTTGATCCCAGGAGCCTGAGATCGTGAACTGAGCCAAAACCAAGTGTTGGACGCTTAACCAGCTGAGCTACCCAGGTGCCCTGAAGATGTTGATTCTTAATTAACATACTTATTATTTGCTTTATCTAACAATATACATAAGGTAGTTATAAAATTATAATGCTATTATTACTACTAAGCTGCGTAGTGGTTGAAGAATCACAAGACAGAGTTCACAGCAACCACAGCAGCTGGAAATCAAGAGTAGAAATCCTGGAAAGCAGATAGCCATATGCAAGGGGCCCAAATTCTTCTTATAAACTTGGCTAAATTCCAGCTAAGGCAGAAGAAATGAACAGAGATTATAGATGCTGTCCACCATAGGGAAGACCTTTGGAGTTTGAATTCTATCAAGTTGACTGCCTGCCAAATAAATTGATACTCTTTATTGGAACATAATAGAACCCAAAGTCTGACAGTGTATCATTCATGATGTCTGGACATTTGAAAAAATAGGAAAATGTGACCCTTACTCAGGAGCGGGGGTAAGCAAACTTTTTTCTGTGCATAGTAACTATTTTAGGCTTTGCTGACCATATAGTCTCTGTCACGGCTACACAACTCTGCTGTTGTAGGGTGAAAGCAGCCGTAGATAGTACATAAAGGAATAGGCATGATTGAATTCCAATAGAATTTTATTTACAAAGATAGGCAGTGGGTTGGATTGGGCCTGCAGGTCATACTTTGCCCACCCCTGTTCAAGAGAAAAGCCAATCAATGGCAACCTGCCTCAAGATGACCCAAGTGTTGGAATTAGCAGAGAAGGATTTTAAAGCAGCTGTTGTAACCATGCTCAAGGACGTATAAGAGAATATGCTCATAACAAAAGCATGAATCAGTAGCCCTAAATCTACTCACATAGATAATTACATTAAATGAAAATGAACTAGACACTTTAGTTAAACGGCAGAGATTAGGCTGGATTAAAAATCAAGGCCCAGGGCGTCTGGGTGGTTCAGTTGGTTGAAAGCATCCAACTCTTGACCTCAGCTCAGGTCTTGGTCTCTGGGTCATGAGTTCAAGTTCTGTGTTGGACTCTGTGATGGGTGAGCAGCCTACTTAAAAAAAAATCAAGGCCCAACTATATGTTGTCTGTAAGAGAAGCAGTTTTGTTTTGTTTTTACAGAGACACAGTGAGAGAGGGAACACAAGCAGGGGGAGTGAGAGAGGAAAAGCAGGCTTCCTGTGGAGCAAGGAACCTGATGGGGGGCTTGATCCCAGGACCCCAGTATGATGACCTGAGCCGAAGGCAGACTTTTTTTTTTTAGATTATTTATTTTTTTTTTTGAAAGAGATCACAAGTAGGCAGAGAGGCAGGCGGAGAGAGAGAGGAGGAAGCAGGCTCCCCGCCGAGCAGAAAGCCCGATGCGGGGCTCGATCCCAGGATCCTGGGATCATGACCTGAGCCGAAGGCAGAGGCTTTAACCCACTGAGCCACCCAGGCGCTCCTGAAGGCAGACATTTAATGACAGAGCCACCCAGGCGCCCAAGAAGCAGTTTTAATATGAAGACAACACTAGGTTGAAAATAAAAGAATGGGAAAAAGTATACTGTGCAAACACTAAGCATAGTAAAGATAGGGTAGCAA
>RCUC01039245.1:0-12792 GCA_003697995.1 Taxidea taxus jeffersonii | reverse complement strand
GGGGGGGGGGTGCCTGGGTGGCTCAGTCCATGATCCCAGGGTCCTAGGACCAAGCCCCGCATCAGGATCCCTGCTCAGCAAGAGGCCTGCTTCTCCCTTTCCCACTCCTCCTGCTTATGTTCCCTCTTGCTATCTGTCAAATAAATAAAATCTTTAAAAAAAAATAACTTTGTATGGTAACAGATGGTTAACTATACTTAGCATGAGAATTTCATAATGTGTATATAAATGTCGAATAATTATACACACCTGAAACTAATATAATACTGTCACCTACACTTCAGTTTAGAATAAACTTAAAAAAAGTAGGGGCACCTCGGCACAGTTGGTTAAATCTCCAACTCTTGGTTTCAGCTCAGGTTGTTATCTCAGAGTCATGGGATCAAGCCCTAAATCAGGCTTTGCACTCAGTGCAGAGTCTGCTTGGGATTCTCCCTGTCGCTCTCCTGCTATCTCGCTCTCCAAAATAAGTCTTTTTAAAAATTTTTTAAAAGTAAAACAAAAGTGGTACTATACAGTGTAGAAAGGGATGTGACTGATAGGGTTCCAAATACTGAAATATTAGTAGGATGCCAGAATACTAATTTTTAGTGTATTTATTACTAGTAGTTTCATGAGGACAGCCTTTGCTCACTCAGTATATTAGCTGGCAATCAAATGCCATGTTTCATTAAAAGGGGTTTTTCAACTTTATTTTAGAAACTTTAAGTAATCTCTACATACAACGTGGGGCTCAAACATATGACTCCCAAATTTAGAGTCACATGCTTAAACAACTGAGCCAACCAAGGTACCCAGGGTTTTCACATTTTAAATGCTCGATTCAAAATTCTATCAGTTATTTTCTTTTAAAGTATGTTATATTGGGGCGCCTGGGTGGCTCAGTGGGTTAAGCCTCTGCCTTCGGTTCAGGTCATGATCTCAGGGTCCTGGGATCAAGCCCCGCATCGGGCTCTCTGCTCGGTGGGGAGCCTGCTTCTCCCTCTTTCTCTGTCTGCCTGCCTCTTTGCCAACTTGTGATGTCTCTCTCTGTCAAATAAATAAATAAAATCTTAAAAAAAATAAATAAAATATGTTATATTACTCTTAAATGGTATGTCAAAAAAAGTTAACTCCTTGCAAAATTATCATGGTAAAAACACAGTAAATCCCAATGAACTGATCCAAAATGCAGCAGTCATTTGGTCAGGCTGTACTCCTGTAAGACAGCTTGGGAAACTGACACATATTAGGGATATAGGAAGAAACTCTTTCAATTCTAATACTACCACAGGTCTCTTTAACACAATGAATAATTAAAGAATTACACATTTTAAAATAATTTCACGAAACAGATACATGAAAGAGGACCATTCTCTCCCAATTTCAAGTTTTGCTTCTCTTTGTTCACCTCTCCCCTTAAAACATAATTTTACAGAGACCCACTAAAGAGAATTCTGATAACTTCTAGGCTTCTAAGTTAATTATGTGGACGCCAAATTTGTCATTATAGATACATCAGAAATTCAAGTTTTGTGACTTGCTGCTTCCATATGTGAACTAATCAAGTCACATAAAAAGACACAGATCCAAGGGTGAGTTACCTAGAAGGTATCAAATACTAAACATTTACCTTTCTCAATGTTTCTAAGGAAGCCAATTATTTTTACATCAGTAGTCCTTGACTGTGATTCAAAATCTACTTCCTCTTGAAGATCTTCGAACTGTTTATTGCACTCAGATGTTGATGTTGAACATTCATTCATTTTAACCTCCAAAGATGAAATTTTTGCTTCATTCTGTGACACTCTAACATTTAGATCAAAAAGATTTGCTTCCACTGTCAAAATTGCGGCTTTCATTCCCTTAATTTCATTGATATCAGTTGATATTTTCCTTAAAAGATGGGAAATATTGTCTAGCTCATTCAGTGAACAAGAAGAACTTGTTACAGAACCTAAGTCAATTGGCCCAGGTGAGAAGAAAATTGGTAAAGATGGTGATGGAAACCTTGAAGACATTTTCATAAAATTCTCTCTCCCTCTTAATATTTGGTAACTTTTCCTTCACAGCCCATTAAATTGTTTCATCAAAAATAAAAACAGTGATTAAGGCTTCTAATTTAAAAAGTATTAAGAGTTAGTAACATTTTAAAACCTACAACTAAAAAGATAGGATTGTACATTTCTGGACTCAGAACTCAAACTAAATTTGAAAATGCTAAACAAACCAGACCAATGTTCTCTTTGCTACGACTAAGAAGCCTTAATTAATATGAAGCCCCCTATATCTTGTAAGTCCTACTTAAAGCTCCTCTCCAAACAATAAACCCTATTATTGCATAAGAAATAATTCTGACTTCTGATTGGCTGAAAGCAGACATGTGGACACAAAGAATTTTCTATTATTTACCTCACATGACAAGAAGCACTGAAGATCTGAAGTAAAAATTAATATAATGACATTAAGTACGTTATCCTGGATATGATGTGAAATTTAACAGACTTCTGTCCCTTCATCTATTAAACCATAATTTTCAGGCTTCAAGTATTTTTAAATTGTTTTATCTAGTACCCTGAGTTTCATTTACCCTTGAAAATAGTATACAGTATTTAGCACTTCCTTTTTAGGGGAAGGGTAGGGGGATAACTGGACCCACAATCACAGACAAATCTCTTTTAAAATACATGGAAATAATGCAATTCTGCTGCATGGATACGGTATGGTAGGAATTTACAGATAAGAGAAATGAAGACTTGGTCTTGGTTCAATGATAGACTATTATTAGATAAGTGATATTCTCCACAGTGAGAGCTATCTTTTAAGTCTTAGAGTATACTCTGAAACACCAAATTTTTAATTTAATATCCTATTTATCTTCACTTTTTATTTTTTTTTAAGATTTAAAAAAAATTTTTTTTTTAAATAAAATAACAGATATTTTAAAGTAAAATAACAGAGAGCAAGAGAGGGAACACAAGTAGAGGGAGTGAAAGAGGGAGAAGCAGGCTTCCCACTGAGCAGGGAACCTTATGTGGGACTCGATCCCAGGACCCAGGAATCATGGCCTGAGCCGGAAGGCAGACACCCAAGGACTGAGCCACCCAGGCACCCCTAATTTATCTTTTTCTTTGGTTGCTTGTGCTTTTGGTGTCATATCTGAGAAACCATTGCCTAATCCAAGCTCATTTAGGTTTACACCTACTTCTTCCCTAAGAGTTTTATGAAATTAGCCCTTACATGTAAGCCTTTGATCCATTTTTTAGTTAATTTATGTAAAGTGAGGGTCCAACATCATTCTCTGCATGTGGATATTCAGTTGTCCAGTGCTATTTGCTGAAAAGCCAATCTATTCCCCACTGAACTGTCTTGGCAACTTTATTGAAAACCAACTTATCAGGGCACCTCGGTGGCTCAGTCGTTAAGCGTCTGCCTTTGGCTCAGGTCATGATCCCAGGGTCCTGGGACTGAGCCCTGCATCAGGCTCCTTGCTCTGTTGGAAGCCTTACTTTTCCCTCTCCCACTCTCCCTGCTTATGTTCGTTCGCCGTGTCTCTCACTGTCAAATAAATAAACAAAATCTTAAAAAAAAAAAAACTTATCATAAACATGTTGGTTTATTTCCAGATGCTCAATTTGATTTTACAGATCAGTCTGTATATCCTTATGCTAGTGCCAATCAATTATAGCTCTGTAGGAAGTTTTGCAGTTAGAAAATTTAAGTCCTCTAACTTTATTTTTCTGTGGTTTTGGCTATTCCAGGTCCTTTTCATTTCTACATGTATTTTAGGATCACTTTGCCAATTTCTGCAAAAGCCCCAGCAGGATTTCAACATAGATTGAGTTGAATTCATATGGAGAGGATCACCATCTTTTTTTTTCTTTTTAAATATTTTATTTATTTGAGAGAGAGAGATCACAAGTAGGCAGAGAAGCAGGCAGAGGGGGTAGGGGAGGTAGCCCCCCGCCGCTGAGCAGAGAGCCCAATGCATGGCTCAATCCCAGGACCCCGGGATCATGACCTGAGCCGAAGGCAGAGGCTTAACCCACTGAGCCACCCAGCCGCCCCAAGGATCACTTAAAAATATTAAAGTCTTCCGATTCATGAACTTTCATGAAAGGTCTCTTTCCATGGCTTTAGTTTAAGAAAGATCATTTTTACTTTGGTTTACTAGCCAAGCTACAAATAAGTTGCAAAGTATAAGCATGTAAGATGGTGGACATGACTCCCAAGAGCCCAGAATTCTTATAATGAAGCGAAGCCTCTGGTTTCCCAGTTAAATAGATGTTTACAGTAACAGGAAAAAGAAAAACTGCTGAAATTTACAGAAGAATCTTTATTCATTTCTCCACTGTATCTGTAAATTTAATCTAATTTTTAAAAATCTTTAGATAAAAAATAATTTTCAAAATTTACAAGGCTTTGGATTCATATAGAATTAGGAGCCCTAGCTGGCAGACATGACATTCTATAGCATAAACCAGGAGAAGGAGCAGCACATCCTCATCAGCCAAATGCCACCTGAAAACCAGCTGGTTCACTAGAGGGCAGCAAACAACAGGAATGGAGTCTTGACAGCAGATGAGTAACAAGGTGGCTAAAACAAACTCATTTGAGGTTTCTGTCATCACCCTCTGTGGCCAGCCCAACCTTAGAAGGCAAAAAAAAGATCCCTTCGTGGATTCCAATGTAAATATCTATCAGCAGAGAACAATTACATATTTTAAGGAAATCGGAGTACAAAAAGGTTAAGGTCTCTCAGTAAGTGGCATAGCCTGGATTAACACTGAAGCAGTCTGATTCCCTCAGTCCATACTAATAAGCACACCATTATACTTTTCTCCATTACATATTAAGTGAAATAAAACATGTCACAGAGAAATTCATGTGATGCTATTTTATATGCACATATATGTTATGTGCATATAAATATACATATAATTCTACTTTACACAGAACGGACGTACATGTACATACATATAAAAAAATGCCAAAAAAAAATGCCAAGGAGACTACAGATATACACCAAACTGGTCTTCTTTAAGATTTTATTTATTTACTTGATAGAAAGGGAGAGGAGAAGCAGACACCCCACCAAGCAGAGAGCCCGATGCAGAGACTGATCCTTGCGCCCTGGGATCATGACCTGAGCTGAAGGCAGACGTTTAACCAACTGAGCCACCCAGTGTCCCTACACCAAACTATTTTAAGTGAAGTGCTTATCTCTGAGGAAGGCAATGGACAGAACAAAAGGGAGATTTTCATTTTTCTGAATATAAAAACTCCTCTCTTTATTAAGACTCCTTCACAAAAAGCTTCCAGTCCAGCAGGACACACTGAGCATATGCATATACACCTTCTCTTTCTGCAGAGTCCATAAAAATGAAGTAAAGAACTTAAAAATTACAATCTCCTAATACAAACAACAGCGACTCCAACCTGGGTTTCTAACATTACCCACTAAGGTACAGGAAGAAAATAACCAAATAACCAAATATTTTAGAAGTATTTTTATCTTCATCCTTAGAGTCCTATTTTTACACATTCTTACATACCAGTAATATCGTAGACATATTTAAGTCAAATACACACAGAGTGCAGTAGTAAAGAATGAATCTAATACACAAAAAATTTCATCAGAAAAAAGAGATCACTGATTTAGAGGTGTGAATTAGGAAGGGGATCACAGATGAGTTTTTAACAACCTCTGGAAAACAGAAAATATATGGACAAATACTGCCTGTGAGGCAGAGCAGAAAAGCCAAAATGAGATGCTGGAAAAGCTGCAAATGAGACAGATGCAAGGCCAAGTGACACATTCATTAAGACAAAAGGATTTAGGGGTGCCTGGTAGGGATGTGTGGATGGCTCAGTTGGTTAAGCATCTGCCTTCAGCTCAGGTCATGATCCCAGAGTCCTGGGATCCAGCCCCACATCGGGCTCCAGCCCCACATCGGGCTCCCTGCTCAGTGGGGAATCTGCTTCCCCCTCTCCTTCTGCTTCTGCTCTCTGCCTGTGCTCGGTCTCAAATAAATAAATAAAATCTTTAAAAAAAAAAAAAAAGGACAAAAGGATTCAGTGGGCTCCTACTATATGTCAGGCACCGTTTTGGCCACTCAATCATAGCAATGAATAACACACAAATTCCTGGTCAGAGACCTTGTATTCTGGTGGGGAGGGGAAGGAGACAGGAGCTCAAAAACAAAACAAAAAAAACCCCAAAATGTATGTAAAGCAGAACATGTTTTGTATTGATGATCTGAGAGGATAAAAATATCTAAACTATGAAAACATAAAATACATATTACATAAGAAGTGCTGTGGAAAAAATAAAGATTTAGAAAAGTGAGTTAAGGAGTGGGGGGCTAGGGAGGGCTTCACAAAGACAACTTTTGAGTGAGTTATGTGGACATATGGGGAAAAATCTTCCAGGGAAAGGATGAAAGCATCTCAGACATGCTCTTCTTTGAATGCTCTGAAAGAGAAACACAGCAAGTATGTCCGGGGGATATCAAGGAGAAGCAAGTGGAGAGAAGGAAAAGGTTAATAGGTGACAAGATCAGGGAGGAATCTTACTTTTAGTTGGAGTGTAATGGGGAGCCACCAGTGGGTTCTCAGAAGAGGAGCAGGATGATCTCATTTACAGTTTAAAAGGATCACTTGCCAATCGGAGAAAGACAGCTATCATATGATCTCCCTGATATGAGGAAGTGGAGATGCAACGTGGGGGGTTTGGGGGGTAGGAAAAGAATAAATGAAACAAGATGGGATCAGGAGGGAGACAAAACATAAGAGACTCTTAATCTCAGAAAACAAACTGAGGGTTGCGGGGGGCAGGGGGGAGAGGGTGGTGGGGTTATGGACATTGGGGAGGGTATGTGCTATGGTGAGTGCTATGAAGTGTGTAAACCTGGCGATTCACAGACCTGTACCCCTGGGGCTAGTAATACATTATATGTTTATTAAAAAAAAAAAAAAAAAAGGATCACTCGCTACTGTGTGGAACAAACTGTAGGAGGACAAGTTTGAAAGCAGACAGACCAGTAAGGACACTATTCCAATAATCCCGGTAAGTCATGGATGATGGCTTAACCCAGGATGGTAGAGGCAGAGGCGATAAGAACAGTGAATTTAAATATACTCTGAAGGCAGAAGCAGACAGGATTTGCTAAAGGTGGAGGGAAGAAGGAAGGTAAAAGGAGAGAGAGAAAGGAAAGCAAAGACAGAGGAAGAATGGCCTTAAATTTCAAAGAAAGAACAGCATTAGGTTTCTGGCCTGATCAACTGGAAAAGTGGTGCTGTGCCATTAACTAAAATGAGGAAGACTGTAGGAAAAACAGACTGGAAGAAAAAATTGTAAGTAGTTAGGTTTTAGAGAAGTTTAATTTATTACATATCCAAGAAAAAATGTAGAATAAGCAGCTGGCTGAGAATTAGGAATTCAGGTGCAAAGCCTTGGTTGGAGATACCCACTTGGAAATTGACAATGTGGAGATACTTAACCTGGATGAAATGAACAAAGAGGGGCATCCTACTGTGAGAAGTGAGGAGCAAAGAAGACTACAAAGGATGTTCAACAGAAAACAAGGGTTTGCAAATGAGACAGCCACACATTTTCTAAAAATTCAAATGTTTTGGGGTGCCTGCCTGGCTCAGTCAGTAGAGTGTAAGACTCCTGATCTCAAGGTCAGGAGTTCAAGACCCATTGGGCATGGAGCCTACTTTAAAGAAAATTTTTTCAAATGTTTTAAGAAGAAGGAACTCGGAAAATTACCTGGGGAGAATCTAGATAGCTACTGGGAGTATAAGAACCTCCAGGAAACTCCTCTTTAATTTCAAGGCCACCTGCAGGTCCTTGTCTGCTTTATTTAAAACAAAACATGCCCACAGCAAACCTTAGCCCACACAATTCTAGGTAAGCCTCTTTACTGCCTTTTCTTTCTTTCTTTTTTTTTTTTTAAGATTATTTATTTATTTATTTGTCAGATAGAGAGAGAGCAAGAGCGAGCACAGGCAGACAGAGTGGCAGGCAGAGGCAGAGGGAGAAGCAGGCTCCCTGCTGAGCAAGGAGCCCGATGTGGGACTCGATCCCAGGACGCTGGGATCATGACCTGAGCCAAAGGCAGCCGCTCAACCAACTGAGCCACCCAGGCGTCCCTTTACTGCCTTTTCTTAAACGAGGAACTCACATGTTTACAAATATTTTTGAAAAGAGCCTACAATAAAAGGGAAAAACAAAAAAACAAAAAACAAAAACTGACTCTGGAAAACCATCCATAAGGACACAAAATAAAATTCTTTAAAAAGAAAAAGAAATCCTGTAATTATATTCTTTTGACAAATTTGAAATGATATTATATCCACAAAACAAGATACATAAACAGACCAAGAAAGACCTTGCAGACATTTTAAAATATAATATTAAAAACTTCGTTTAAAAAAGGAAAACAAAAACAAAAACAGGGAGGGGGGAAGACTAAAGATAAGTCAATCAAATATACCAAAGTAGAATAAGATCAGACAAAAATGAGGAGAAAATAAAAGCAGGAATTTTATCCAACTTCCAATAGAGAAAACATTTTTTTTAAAATTTATTTATGAGAGAGATCACAAGTAGGCAGAGAGGCAGGCAGAGAGAGACTGGGAAGCAGGCTCCCTGCTGAGCAGAGAGCCAGATGTGGGGCTTGATCCCAGGACCCTGGGACCATGACCTGAGCTGAAGGCAGAGGCTTTAACCCACTGAGCCACCCAGGTGCCCCAAGAAAAAAATTTTAAAGAAATGATTTAAAGAGAATTTCCCACACTAAAAGCATGAATTTTCAAATTTAAAAAGTGTACGAAGTATTTAGCCCGAAAGTGACTAAATAGCATCTATGTTTACCACAGTAAATTTCAAACATCAGGAACACACAGAAAATCCTAAAACCCTCCAGAGAAATAAATCCCTCGTATTCTATAATGGAATAAGAATCACATGGGCAACCAACTCCTCAGCATAAACATTAAAAGCTTCAAGATAATGAAGCCATGTCTTCAAAGTTTTGAGAAAAATTCAACCTAGAATTTTGTACCTATCCAAAGTATCAATTAAGTAAAAGGGTATCTTTAGATTTCTAAGTACTCAGAAAAATTTACCTCCCATAATTTTTAAGTTTCTTCATGATGTGATAACAAAATGAGAATATACCGAGAAGGGACGCCTGGGTGGCTCAGTTGGTTAAGCGGCTGCCTTCGGCTCAGGTCATGATCCCAGTGTCCTGGAATCGAGTCCCACATGGGGCTCCTTGCTCGGCAGGGGGCCTGCTTCTCCCTCTGCCTCTGCCTGCCATTCTGTCTGCCTGTGCTCGCTCCTGCTCTCTGACAAATAAATAAATAAAATCTTAAAAAAAAAAAAAAAAAGAATATACTGAGAAGACAGTGGGATCCAGAAAATGCAGAGCAACCTCAGGCGAGGAGTTAAGTCCTGGAATGACAGTCTTGAAGCAGATCTAGAAAGCAACCAGTTAGATGAGCGAGAGGACAGACGCTCTCGAATGAAGGTACCTAAGAAAAAAGTGGAACTCAAAGACTTAATAGTAAAAAATGACAAATTTTTAGACCATAATGAAGGTAGGCAATACAATACAAAAAGGGGGAGTAGGGGAAAGAACTTAAGGAAAACAAAAAATTGTTTAAGAGCAGAAAAATTAAACTTATCTAAGGAACCCCTAGCAAACAGCTATAGACAAAAATGTAAAATCTGGCCCTCTAATGAATTAGTTTTTTTTTTAAAGAAGATTTTCATTTATTTATTTAGGGAGAGTGAGAATGCATGCTTGAGCAGGGTGACAATCAAAGGGAGATGAAGAGAAAACCTTAAGCAGGCTTCCTGTCTAGTATGGAGCCTGATGCGGGGCTTGATCTCATGACCTTGAGATCACGCCCTGAGTGTAAATTGAGAGTCTGATGCTTAACCGACTAGCCACCCAGGCACCCCTATTTATTTAGTCCTAATAATGTAAATATACTGTTCATTGGTTCTCAACTTTCACTTTATTGTTATTTTTTCTTTTCAGTGTTCCAGAATTCATTGTTTATGTACCAGTGCTCCATGCAATATGTGCTCTCCATAATACCCACCATCAGGCTGACCCAACCCCCCAATCCCTGGTTCTCAACTTAAAAAAAATTTTTTTTTATTTATTTGACAGAGAGAGATCACAAGTAGGCAGAGAGGCAGGCAGAGTGAGAGGAGGAAGCAGGCTCCCGGCAGAGCAGAGAGCCCGATGCGGGGCTCGATCCCAGGACTCTGAGACCATGACCCGAGCCGAAGGCAGAGGCTTAACCCACTGAGCCACCCAGGGGCCCCTGGTTCTCAACTTTTAGAGTCAACTTACAAAGCATAGTAGTCTAGACAAAGAAAACAAAACAAAAGGTGTACCTGATCATCTTTGGCAATATAAAAGTACAGAGTTTAGAGCACCTGGGTAGTTCAGCTGGTTAAGCATCTGACTCTTGATTCTGGCTCAGGTTACCATCTCAGGGTCGTGAGACAGAGCCCCACTATGCTGGGTGAGGAACCTGCTTAAGATTCTCTCTCTTCCTCCCTCTGCACACCCTCCAAAAAAGTACAGAATTTAGAAGGTGTGGTAAGAAAAGATGTATTAAGAGTTTAAAAAGGGGGGTGGCCTGGGTGGCTCAGTGGGTTAAGCCTCTTCCTTCAGCTCAGGATATGATCTCAGGGTCCTGGGATTGAGCCCTGCATTGGGCTCTCTGCTCAGCGGGGAGCCTGCTTCTCCCTCTCTCTCTGCCTGCCTCTCTGCCTAATTGTGCTGTCAAATAAATAAATAAAATCGTTAAAAAAACAAAAGGGGAGTTTAAAAAGGGACATAAATATCCTTATCTTTTTTTTTCAAAGATTTTATTTATTTATTTGATAGAGAGAGAGAGAATGACAGGAGAGAAGGTCAGAGGGAGAAACAGACTCCTCATGGAGCTGGGAGCCCGATGCGGGACTGGATCCTGGGATTCCGGGATCATGACCCGAGCCAAAGGCAGCCACCCAACCAACTGAGCCACCCAGACGCTCAAATATCCTTATCTTTTGGAAATCAACTGAAATAGGGGCATCTGGTGGCTCAGCTGAGCATCCAACTCTTCATTTCACCTCAGGTCATAATCTCAGGGTCATGAGATTGAGCCCTATGTTGGGACTGAGCTCAGCACAGAGTCTGCTTGTCCCTCTCTCTCCCTCTGCCTGCATTTTTCTCCCCTAAAATAAATAAATAAAATCTAAAAACTAAAAAAAAAAGGGCATACTGAATTATAGTAATCACACAAAAAGTAGGTATTAAGATATATTATTTAAAATGACAAAAACGGGCGCCTGGGTGGCTCAGTGGGTTAAAGCCTCTGCCTTCGGCTTGGGTCATGATCCCAGGGTCCTGGGCTCAAGCTCCACATCGGGCTCTCTGCTCTGCGGGGAGCTTGCTTCCTCCCCTCTCTCTGCCTGCCTCTCTGCCTATCAAATAAATAAAATCTTTTAAAAAAAATGACAAAAATAAGTAAATGAACAAAAAATAGTGATTTTACTATATAGGCTCGAAAAGCAGGGAAATGTATGAGTTAAATCCTGATACACCGTAGCAAAAAAACAAGAAATGCCACCTACTGTTAGTGAATGAAAAAATAGAGTTATAAAGCATATTATGGGATATGGAAAAAATTAAAGACAAACATAAGCATTTAAAAGTAGCAGCCATCTGGGAAGAACCAATGTAGAGAAGAATAAAGCAAAGAACGATGCGTTTTATTTTTAAATTTCCTACACTATTTGATGAGTTTCTAATCTATCAACAAGCATTACAAAGATTTGTTTTTCCAGTTTTTCTACGGTAAACATATATTTCATATGTAAAATACTTTATTTAAATGTCTTTTATACAACATATACAAAATAGGAAAACCAAAGGATAATCCATGCCTAGATACATCGTAGTGAAACTGCAGAACATCAAAGACAAAGAGAAGATCTTGAAAGCAGCCAGAGAAAGGACAGATCACCTACAAAGGAACGACAGACAATTAGAATGACAGAAGTCCATTCAACAATAATGGAAGCCAGAAGACAATGGCAAATACATAAAAGGTGTTGAGAACAAAGAACTGTTGTTATCCAGCAAAATTACTGCACAAGAACAAGGAGGGAAAAAACACAGATAAACGGCCTCTTGGCAAATTTAGAGCAACAGACCTATTCTTAAAGCAACTGCCAAAGAATACACTTCAAAAATACTTCAAAACATTGAAGATGATGATCCTCAAGTAACATTCAAGGTATGAGAATAAAAACTGATAAACATGTAGGTAAAATCAGAATAAACACTGGGTGGCTAAAATAATAACAGTGCCCAACTTATGCATTTAAAAAATAACAAAAATGAAACACTGGAAACATAATGTAAGCCAGAAGAGTAAAGCCTGGAACTAAGGTATTCTACAGTTAATTTACTTTGGAAATTGGGCCAGAACATTAACTTCTGGAATATGCAATTAAATTTGCATGGTAAGATTTTGGTGCTAACCACTGGATGAATAGAAATGGGAGTGTTTAAACTAGTAAAAAAAAAAAAAAATACAGAGCTGGGGCAATCAGCAATAGTTACTAATGAATCTTAAAGGCAAAGAGGAGGATAAAACGAAAGGCCAATATGAAAAGGGTGCCTGGGTGGCTCAATTGGTTAAGCATCTGCTTTCAGCTCAGGTCATAATCCCAGGGACCTGGGATCAAGCCTGCATCGGGGGCCCCTGCTCACTAGGGAGCCTGTTTCTCCC